>VDFB02281492.1:989957686-990075389 GCA_007258455.2 Sequoia sempervirens
GCACGACGGAGCCATGTGGCACACAAATATGTGTACCCGAGGAGGATGATGCAACAACACTGGATCCATTGCCAAGATCACCAGACTATGGCTGAGCTACTGAAGAAGCATGGGAAACCAAAAGACCACTCAAAGAGTGAATGGTCTGGATCGTTTGTGTGGCTGCATCCTCCATAATATTTGGATGTTGTACTGGAGGTGGCAGAGGAAGGGGAGGATGAGGAACATGTGGGTGCCTAACTAATCTAGCTACCCCCTCGGCTTCCATTCCTGGTGCATACCTCTACCAATGCACTGGAAGGTTTAATGTCAGCAATTGACATGATGCCCTAACAAAACCTCAACATATAATTTTTTAATAAAGTAAAAAGGTACATCAAGATTATTGTTGGGTGGTTTATCAAAAACCATACACCAACGATCCCAAAAGTTATCTACTATGCCCCTATGCGTGCACCATTTTATAGAAAGTTTTGGCTTGTTAACATTAATTGGAAAACCATTGTTGGGGTTAATAAATAAAGAGGCTATTTGGGCTTTTGTTATTTGGAGATCTTTCACATCATCATAAGACATTCCACATGCATAATATTTCCTCATGGTTTCTCACCATGAATGAAATGCATTATGTTGGGTGGAGAGGGTTTCTACATTTGTAATTATTCCTGTCAATGTGGTTGACATATGGGATAATCGAGGGATTTTCCTATAAACATCACAAATGCCCCTCAATTGCTCCAATTTTTCATGAATTAACTATTCAATTGATGGCTATGGAGGTGGTGGAGCATTTGGAATTTCTGCATTTTGATTCTCAGCTACTAGATTTTCATTTTCAACTGGTGGAATTTGTGCATTTTCATTCTCAACAGCCATAATGCCTGATTAAAGTTAAAAAATAATTAATCTAAAATTAGACAATATAAATGAAACACTATTTTTAAATCAAAATCCATTAAAAACATTCATTTTTTTATCAAAATCTATTTTGAACTCAATTGTTTCATAAAAATTCAATCAAAAACCCTATTTTGAAAAAAATCCACAAAGAACATTCATTTTTTTTATCAAAATCCATTCTCAATTCAATTTTTTCATAAAAATTCAATCAAAAACCCTATTGTGAAAAAAAATCCACAAAAAACATTCATTTTTTTATCAAAATCTATTCTAAACTCAATTTTTTCACAAAAACTCAATCAAAAACCCTATTTTTAAAAAAATCAACAAAAAATCATGAAATTATTCAAATCTAAATCAAAATTGAATCAAATCAAATAAAAATAAAAAAAATACCTTTACAAACTAAATTTAGCCTATATTGGATATCTATTACACGAAGAATGGATGCACTATATGCTCGCGGTTTCTTCTTGGCCGAATGACTTCAAAAAAGCGACAGAAGTTTTTAATATATGCTTTTTACAAATCGGATATCCGATTTGTAAAAGTAGGTTTGGTGTTTAGTATGGTGACACCCGAGCCTAAAAAAAGTCAACATGTTCTTTTTGCATTTTTTCGGTCGATGAAAGACGTGTTTTTTTCCTCATTGCCATTTTTTGGCCCACCATTAACCTGTGCATACCCAATCATCAACATTCCCCTATTTCCACATCACTTTCAAAAACCTAATTCTCTAAGGCACTTCCCTGGGAAGTATGTGGGGTGTCATCTATGTGCCAAATACCCTCATAATTGTACAATTTTTTTAGGGGATTACATCCCCCTAGTTATGGGAAATATTCAAATATGATCTCGTTTCAGCTAGCCTCAAAAAATCATGTAACTCATTGGTGATCCTAGGTACATCCACTATTAAATCCCTTATTAACCTAGTTCCAAAAAGATTTGTAGCAGTCACATAATTGGTATTTTATTCATTCCTATCCAATATAGGAGTCCATGACTGCACTAGCATTTCAATACTATCCACAACCCTTTTAAGTTCCATCTCCTGACCAAAGTAGTCTGCACCTTTGAAAAGAAACATATGCATGAAGAGTGAAAACCACCAAAATATGACACCAATTTTCCCATCCTTCAAGGCCACCAATCCTTTGTGAATTTCCTTTGCTATATAGGTGGAAAAATCATATAAGATATTTATGTTAAGGTTTTGGATACTTGCATCCATGTACATTTGGGCCATTGGCATGCTTGAACTAGGATCAAACCCTAGAATTTGGTAGAGGGAATAAAAGGTCTTCTAAAAATATGATTGGAAATACTTAATGGGGAAAGGGTTAGTATTAGAGGGTCCCAATGTAATATTTATTTTGTCTTTCCCCTTCCCTACTGATATCAGGAAATTAGTCAACACTGATACCCTAAAGTTATGCTTTACTTTCAAGTATTCCTCCCTCAACTTCTTCTCATCAACATGAACCATGTCACTGTTCCAAGGGTTCAACTTGAACACATATGCAATTTTTTCCTTATTAACCCATAACATGTTTTGTCTATTGTGAGTTCTAGGGTATGTGTAGGATCACGATGGGCCAAAAAGCAACAATATGATGGGTATGTGTAGGGTATGTGGCTGACGAACTTTTTTTTACCCAGAATTGATGAAATGAAAAGGGTTTTTTAAGGAGATTCTTAGCTTTCCACCAATATAAATTATGCTTTACTTTGAATGTAATAAATAATTGTTATTCATTTTCTATTTGAATTATGACTAAAGTGTTAATTGATAGGTTGATTGAAAAACATCTATAGCTTTCAAACAGTAATACATTTTTTGAATCTGAAACATGCATCACATTCTATGCTTCACATACTATAAGATTAAAAAAAATGAATTTCATGAAGTTTTGACCAAGTTAAGGTGGTCAAACATGCAAAATTTTATATTTTTAAAATTTGTAAAAAAAAATCATAATTAATTATTTACTTGGAATTTTTTCTTAAAAATATGCATCACATCGTATGCCCTCTACTTATATCTAAAATATTATAAAAAAATATTATCATTTTATTGTGGTTAGGTGGTTAGAAAAACACCTACTTATTTTTTCCCTTAAATTTAAGTACTACTGCATTGAGATTTCAAATTTTCACCAAATAGAATTTTTTTAAAATAAACCTAGTAGTTTAGAAATTAATTCAATTTGCTACAAATTCTATTCTTACATATTTTTGAAGTAATATAGATAACTTATTGAAATTTTTACGTCAAGTTTCCTAACTCTGATTTTTCTAAATTTTTCACCACTTAAGGGCCTGATTTTTCAATGATGATCCTGCAAATACCCACTAACAACCCTAACCAATAGGTCTTAATATGTAGCAATGGCTTTGAGAAGGTCAACATCTATGAACACGTTGGGCACAACCAAATTTCCCATGTCCAATCTCCATGGGATGTAGAAAGGGATACCAAAATTCCTATTTCCAAAACATTTCTAGAAAAGACTCCATTTTGTGTATGATAGGGAAGCATCCTTAATTGTACAATATCTATGATTTATACCAAATTTAGTTCCAAGGCCATGGTACATATGTTTTCCCTTTGGTTTCTTAAAGGTTGAGGGTACCAATTGCTCGGTTACATCCTATACCAGAGGTCTCATGGAAGTCTTCGACTTAGAATATTGGTCTTTCGACATAGATGCTTTGACTTTGGGTGCCTTAAAAATAGAGTTTGTGCAAAGTAGGGTTTACTTCTCATCAAATTACAAGATTACAACTAGGATATGGGTTTGATGCAAGGCAACAATAAGACTAAATAGGCTAACTGTCTAAATTGAATGTCAAACCTTAAAATAAATGCAACAAACCAAAAACCTTAATGAGAAAAAGATAAAGTTAGCACTTTCAACAATTTTTCAAATAAATGAGAAGTAGGATAATGATTTTACTTACTGGTTTCATAGATGCTTTGAAAACCCTAATTTTGGTCATCGAAATAGCTTGAAATTTGAAGCAAAACTCCGTGTACGTGTTAAATTCTTTAAAAGTTTACAATTATGCTTTAAAACAAATTTTCTATGGATTTAAATACCAATTTTGTAGATTTGTGTCATATCCACCATTATGGTTCACTCATGTGAACTAGAATGCCTCATTTTCCCTCACTCTTGAACTTTAAATTTTAGTCATCGATCTCATAGTGAGATGGCTTAACAAATGACTTAGATTTGGTCACATAAGTTTGAAAATCAGAATACAAACAATTTTTTTTTCATTATTGACCAACCAAAATGTGCCATGTGGATTTATCTCCAAGTCACTCTACAGGATCCACCATATCCATAAGTGTTGAAACTATCCAAGTGTCATCCTCCTCGTTTCCCCTCTGGGTTTAAACAGTGTGCATCTTATGGCAGCGGGGAGGTAGGGAATGACCCAAATTAAATCTGGTGCCTTCAATTTGTAAGCTTTTTACTTTTTACATTTTCCACCTGAGTGTAGAACCTTTGGACCAAATGGATGACCACAATCATAACATCTTGGTTTGTTATTTTTCACATTCCCACAAACGCATTTAGTATCATTTTTTTTAACTCTTCAATACTTGTTGAGAAATATTTTGTAAATATTTCATATTTTAATATCCCTTTGATGGTGCAAATTTCGCTAGGTGGAACTTCCATGCTTTCCAACTAAGAGATGGTAGATGAAGGTGGGTCCCCCATGGGATAGCAAGGGACAGTTGAAAATAATCCATATTCACTTCATCTCGACCATTGATCTCATCAAGCTTAATAGTAATTGCCTTTCATTTAATGATGGGGCTTGTTGACAAGTCAGACATGTGGCATCTGCTCACTATCCCTCCATGAGCTCATATTAGCTAGTGGGTCCCCTATGGGATAGTGAGGAACAACTAAGATTTATTTCTCAGAAACCATAATAACCATTGATTTTATTACCTTTATTCATTGGTTCATTCAACCAATGGTAGGACTTGTGAAAAGGGTGGGCAGGTGTCGCCTGCCCGCTATCCCTCCAACTCCTTAATTTGACTATTTTGATCTCGTGAGATGGAGGGTGACCAATAGAAAGTAGTCAATGGGACTCACCAAGCATAACTAAGGATTGTAATAAGCATATGTGCTTATTACATGACTTAAAAAGGGTTCGCCTTCCTAGGTTTATAAAATGAAATATGTTAAGCAAATATTAAAGCCAAATTTAGGGAAAGACCAAGAATTAAAAGTTGTATGACCCACAGAAGATAACGAAATATTTATAAATATTCTACAGGTAATGACCGATAAAATTAGGCTCAAGGGTTCGATGAGTAAATAGATGTAAAGACATAAGATATGACTTAAGAAACCAAGAAAGGCTAAAACCTAGTCAGCAATGAAATAGAAATTGGGGAAAAGGGAATAAAACTTAAGGTTTTTGAGAGGGTCTATAACACACATAAACCCTAGAACATGAAAATGAATAGGACCTTAAGCTTTATGACACATTCCAAATCAATAAAATTGCCAGTTTTTACAATAAAAATTAGTGGAACACAAAAAATTTAGAGGTTGCACCAATGGGTTTGACTGGGGATGCATGCCTCTCATAGGCATGGTGAGATTTGAGATCTCATGGTTGAAGTAGACCAAGAACAAAGAACCCAAAAACCAATGACTTTCCCAGACAAGGAAAGAAGACCATACCCAAGAAAACTTATGTACAAAATTTATAGGACTATACAATGTACATGGAGAAGAATATATTTCAAAATAAATATGGCTTCAATAGTTGTCCATGTACTGGAAATTCAAGAAGTTCACCTCTTAAGCTTAGGAGAAAGTATGAATCCTCACCATGTGTGTTGGATATTAGATAAGGGCCTAACTATAATGCCTCAAACTTCCCATGCTTGCCCTTATTTTTAGCTCTTTCATTCCACGTCATTACCATGCTTCCTACTTCAAATTTCCTGTGAGAAGCCCTTTTATCATACAAGTGCTTGACTTGCAGCTACATTTTAGTGTTTTAATCATAATATTCTCTTCAAGTTTCATCCACTTGTATTAGGGAATCAAATCTATGTTGCATTTCATCACATATATCACCATCATACTCTTGTAAAAACTTACACATTTTTAGCAAGTTATTTTGAAGTAATCTTGTATCTAAACCATAAACTAGATCAAATAGTGAATGCCCAGTAGATTTCTTGATAGGAACCCTATCTTCCCAAAGTGCAAGCTTCAACTTTGAATCCCATGCTTTCTTATTCTTCTCAATCACCCTTTTGATGATCTTCATCAAAATCTTCTTACTGGATTCAACTTGACCATTCCCTTGAGGATGATAAGGGGAAGAATAGGATATTTTTATTCCTTTCTTATCTAAGAAATCCTTGAACTCATTTGATCTAAAACACATAGCATTATTAGAAATAAGTTTTTCTAGGACTCTAAATCTGATTAAGATGTTACTCATCAGAAAATCAATCACCACTTTACATGTTTCCTTCTTGGTGGGGATTGTTTCCACCCACTTGGTAAAATAATCAGTTGTAACAAGAATCCAAGAGTTTCACCCATTGGATTTCTCAGAAATTTCACAAATGATGTCAATACCCGATTGTTGAAAAAAGGATTGGACTGAAATGGGTCTAAGTGGTAATTTCCTTGAAAAAATTAGCTTTCCTAAGAATAGTTAGAAAGCATCACAAGTTTTAAAAAAATTGTGGGAATATTTGAACATAGAGGGCCACCAAAAATCTTCCCTCAAAATATTATGAGCACTAGTTTTAGCCATGTAGTGGCTGCCACATACTCCATTATATATTTCTTGCAAGAGATCCAATTCCTTCTTTCCATCAACACATTTGGGTAACACACCCTCTAGGCTTCTCCACCAAAGCTCATTATTAATGATCTCATACTTAATAGCTTGCAACTTCAAAGTTCTTCTCTCATTATCAACCATACCCTAAGGGAATTTCATAGTTTGCAAATACTAAACAACTCACCTATACCAACCACAATTCTGCATGTTACAAATAGGTGCAACATCTACACATTCAACCTATTTTACTTGGTTTTCCTCCAAGTTGGTTTCAACCATCAACTTAGCTAAACCTTTTCCTCTCACCAAGTTAGTGATTTGAACATCAATGTTAAATTCTTAGATCCTGTTGATCCATCTACACCTCCTACCCATGGTCTATTGTTTTAGTGAATATATCCTTCACTATAGCACTTGGAACAAAAGATATGACTATAGCTCCCATTAGGTATGTTTTGAAATTATTTATAGTATTGACCAATGCATAGGCCTACTTCTCAATCATACCATACTTGAGTTCAACGGATTGTAAATATTTTCTAAAAAATGCAATGGGTTGTTCAAAACCTTCATCATTTTTTAATAGTATCACAACAACAATAGTATAAAAATATGCAAAGGAAAATATATGCATAGGATTGGAAAAATCTAGATATTTCAACACTGGAGCCTCCTTGATGGCTTTCTTTATGCTTTTAAATGCTTGACTAGGCTCCTCACTCCAAATCACTTTCTCTCCCTTCTTTAGAATCTTAGAAATAGGACGAGTAATCTTTTCAAAGTTAGTTCCAAATCTTCTTAAGAAATTAATCTGACCAAAGAATGATTGTATTCCTTTGGCATTGTTTGGCTGTGGAATTTTTCCTATTGCAGCCACTCTTTCATGATCAATTCTTATTCCTTCTTTAAAACCAATGTGGCCTAAGATCTTCCCCTCTTTTACCCCAAACACACACTTCTTGGGATTCAATGAGATCCCATATTCTAGTTCCTTCTTAAAAAAAAAATTCAAATGCATACAATGGTGCTCTTCTTTCTTGTTGTATGTAGTCAGATCATCTTGGTAAACAACTAAGAATATGTCTATGAAGTTAGTAAATGCCACATCCATGGATTTATGAAAGGTATCCCCTTCATTTTTTAGTCCAAATGGCATTTTGACATAGACATGTGCCCTATGGTGTCCTAAAAGTTGTCTTTTTTTTCTTAGACTCTTTGACTACCACTTGATTGTAGCCTGAAAATCTATCCATCATAGATAACAACTCACAACCAGTTACCTTTTGTAACATGGATTTCATGTTTGGTAGAGGGTAATTGTCTTTCAATGATGACACATTCAAGTTTCTAAAATCAACACATATCCTAATGTCACCATTTTTCTTTCTGACTAGAACCAAATTTGAAACCCACGATGAGTGTCTGATGGGCTTGATGATCCCAACATCCCCTAATTTCATAAGTTATTCTTGTATCTAAGGTTGTAGTGTGGGATTTAATAGTATCTAATTTTACCTGAAGGGATTTGCATCTAGCTTCAAAGGTATCTCATGCTGAAATAGCTCTTCTCTATATGCATTTATGTCATCATAAGACCATGCAAACACATGTCTATATTTTCTCAACAAAGAAATCAACATTGATTTTAATTGAGGTTTCATCTTTTTCTAATGTAGACCTTTTTTGGAGCATTCTCTATTACCATGTTTACTTTTTCAAGATTTTTTTGTGAGTGGACGTCTATTTTGTACTACTTTAATCAGGGTCATCAAAAAACATTTCCAATGCAACCAATCCTTTTGGAATCTTATTACTTTTCAATTGGATGATATCATTTCCAAATATTGTTTCCTTACCATCCAATTCTTCCACAATGTCTCACAAGTCAATTTCATGACCCTCATATTCATCTATACATTGAAAGAACCTTAAAATTTCATCATTGTCATTGAAAACTTGCCAGTTCTTTATGTTGTCAGGAACTAAATGTCTGACTTGCAGCTCAACTTTCAAAATTCCAGCAAAGGTAATATCATCTAGTAGAAGAGCAATGTTGGAAAGTAAATCCGCCACTCTGTTATTACTCCTATCCAACCAGTCAATGTCAAAGGCATCAAACTTCTCAATTGCATTCCAAAAAGAATTTATATATTGTCTCAACATAGTGTTTTTTGATGCATATTGTGACCTAACTTGAGAAACTACAAGTTTTGAATCTCCAATGACTCGTAAATTTTTAATTCCATGTTTCTCAGCTAATCTTAACCCTAGTAGAAAAGCTTCAGGTTCAGCTACATTGTTTGTGCAAGAAAATAGTAATGAAAATGAAAACTTGGAAGTTTTACCACTGGGAGAGATAAGTATCACCCTTGCACCAACTCTTTCTTTTGAGCAAGCACCATCAAAATGCATATTCCACAGGTCATTATTGTTGGCCTGTTGTAGTACTTCTTCTCAAGGGATGCGGGTTGTTTTTATTCCTCTTCTTGTAACTCTTCAATCTTGAAGTTATCCATGCTAGTATCCACAAAGTGGATACTATCTACTTCTTCCACAAATTCAATGATATGTGGGGCTCTTGGCTCCCTCACAAGCTTGATGTCCTTTCCCTCAATATGAAAAGTTGCAAAGGACATGTGACATTGCATGCTACTTCCCATGGAGGCACTCAACTTTCTCAACAATAACATACCATAATTGGGTGGGATGTCCACCACAACAATGCTCATGACAAAATCTTTATCAAGAAAAGAAGCTACTCTATATGGGACATATTTAATTACTCCTATGACTATAATTTATCTAGAATCAATGGAAACACACTTTCCATAGGCATAGATGATCTTCAAACCCATTTCCTTCATTATTTATTTTGGCATAATGTTTGATGAAGCTCTTGAAACAATCACATAGTTCTTTAGGATCTTACCATCAATAATTAGAGTTACATAAAATGAATCAATGTTGCTTAGGAAAGCTATGATAGTGCTGCCAAAATAAATCTAAGGGATCTAACCAATATCTCCCTTGATTGGTTCTTCACTCACTTGAGGCTGAGTATACACCCTCTTATCTTCACAGACCTTAGTGGCACCATTGATGAGGTCTACTTCCTTTCTTCCTATGTTCATCAATTCTCATCATTTTTATTAACGAAATTGTCACTTTTTCTTGAGAAAGTAGTTGAAACATGTTAAATGGATTATACTTTAGGATTTCATAAGGGACTAAATTTTTCTATTTAATCTGAAATTTCTACTATTCTAATTTGTTTTTGGTCTCTTTCTTCTCTTGTTTCTTCTCCTGGTCATCACTTTATTTTTGGGTCTTTACTTTAACAATCAGGGCAAAAAATTCATTAGATTTCTTGACTGCATTATCTTTCTTGACCAAAATTTAAGGTCCTTTACTCTCCTTAGCTTTGGCATCTCCTTTCTTAAACTTGGCCAATTATTTTGTTCTAGTAGCCTTCTTCTTTGCATTCTACTCTTTCATGAACATACTACTAGGCTTACCCTCATCATAATTAACAACTTTGTTTCTCAAGTTGTGAGTGTTCCTAGCTTTCTCTACCAATGTCACTATGATTTTATTATACTCCTCATCAAAAGGTCTTCTCAAGGACACATCCATTCCATCTATTTCCATAGAAAAAAAATCCTCAACATCTTCATCCTCATCAAGGAAAATTTGTTGATGGTAAGAATCTGATTTTTGTCTTTAGTAGTCAACATCAACTTCATGTAATTCTTCCTCTAAAGAACACTCTTCATGAGTGAAGTCTTATCTATGCATAAGAAGATGTACTTCTACATAATTTTCCTCCATTGTATCATAGTCATCTAATTGAGTTTTTTCTTCTTCAAACTATCTTGCTACTTAACATATTTGAGAAGCATGTGGAAATTGGAAAACAACACACCAAGGTGTGTCATCAGTAAAATTCATAGAATTTTTCTGTAAGGAATCAGGGGGAACTTTGTTTTGGGTTTTTTTATGATTGTTCTGAATTGGAATTCCATTATTCCAATTGGTGTTATAAGGATGGTATTGCAGCCTTGGATACCTATCTTTCATTCTTCTAAAAAATTGGTTTATCATTTGTAAGTCCTTTTTTCTTGTCTGACAAGCCTATAGGTGATATCCTTCATAAAAATTGCAACTTTGTCAATCTTATCCTCAAACGAAGCTCCTTTCTCTATAGAATTCTTATCTTCCATCTTTGGATTCTTCAAGATTTTAACATCCTCTCTTATCCCAACCTTACCTATCGCTCTCCTAATATTTTCAATATGAACTTCCATCTTGAAGGCTTCTCTTAAGGTTTGGGGTTTCTTATCTAGCAAGAGGTAACTCATTTTTGCATCAAATGCATTACAATAGTTGACCAAACACACATTGTCATTGAGTCTCAAATGAGGAAGTAATATGTTCACTGCCATCTAAAACCTTATGTTGAAATCATAAACCATTTCGTTTGATCCTTTGGAGATATTATTGAATTGTTTTAAAAGGAACTCTGAGTCAATTTTCTCAATTTTCTCACTGTACTATTCTCTAAAAACCCTCTTAAACTCTTCCCAAGAGCCAATACTCTCAGCTGGAAGTTACCTATACCATTCCCTATAATATTTAGTAAGTGATTGTATGAAAATCTTCATCATCACATCCTCAACTTCCACCTCAAAGTCATCCATCATATTAGCAAATGATTTTAGATGGTTATCACCACTTATTGCATTACTGGTAGAGAACTTTTCCAAGGAATTCCTGACATCCTCAGGGAATTGATTTGGATAACTAGAAATCCCAACACAACACAATTCTTAGTATCTATCCAATTGCATTGGCCTTCTAGTGAACCGATCCCTTTGATTGTTATGGAGTTCATTATTATTTTTCTCACCAGATTGATTGATACCTTTAGCATTTCCACCCCCACCATCACCACTACCACCACCACTTCCTTCTCCATCTCCATCATAGGTGTTCTTATTTTTCATGGTTACCTCTACCTCCATCACCCTGACCTCCACCACCACTTTTACCAGGAATATGTCCATATGCCTTAGTCTTATGTGGATTAGAGTCAAAATGACTAAAGTTTGAAGATCCTAGATCAAGAATAGAAGTTTTGAGTAATGAAATCTTCCTTTCTATTTCTACATTTGAAGCTTCAATTTCCATTTTATTCATTTCATTTTGGAACTTTTCATTAACAAGTTGCAACCTTAAGATTTCAGGGTCAGGAGGTGCATTTGATGGAATGGATTTAATCTTAACATCTTTGGTGGACGTATTAGTGGATGCAGTATTTGTATTTGTATTTATAGTTGGGATGGTTTTCTTAGGCTAGGCTATGGGTTTCTTTCCATGATCTATAGGTTGAGATTTCTTGACAACAAAAGAGGGGTTTGTGACTTTATTTTTTGTAACAGAAGTAGTATAAGTACTTGCAACAGAGGTTCCAATGGGAATGGTTACCTTAGGATGATTAGGGATTTCCTTTATAGTAGGTTTAGAAGAACCTTCAGGAATTGGTTTCTCTTTCATCATTGCTTTCATTTTCTCAATCCTTTTCCTCTAGGAATCTCTTTCTAGCACTTTTTCCCTGATTCTTTCCTCTCTTTCCCTTGCATGTATCTCCTCCAACTCCTTGAGTATCCTTATCTATGCCATCTTCATCCTCTAAGGTCACATTAGACTCACTAGGCTTAGGAGTATAATAGGTAAGATTTATCGAGTCTCTCTTAGAGGAATGGTGATAGATTCTACTATGGGATCTACCTCTTGGTTTAAAGTTATCATCATTAAAAATAGATCTACCACCAAGGGTTTTCCCTCTGGGTGGGAATTCATTATCCTTTTCCTAGAACTCCCAACACTCTTCTTCCCTTGACATTTCATGGTGACTATCATGGATTTCATTAGTGGGAAAACCTTCATCATTTGTATCAAGTGCATCTTCATTATGAACATTTTCATCCAAATTAAGAGAAGCACTAGAAATATTTTTAGTGGACTTACTTTATTCATTGTTCTTTCATATCTACGATGATTTCTTACTTTATGGAAGCTCATATTCTAGCTTCTACTCAAGATTATTCTCCAATTTTCTCCTGGTTCCATGCATGGCTTCAAACTTCTCTCTACAGTTCTTCTTCTCACCCTTTCCTTGGAATTATAACTTTGCATTGGAACAAGAGACTTCAAATTCACCAACAACAACACGGGGAAAGGAAAATATATCACACTTTGGAGAAGAACTCACAATTTTAGAGAAGACTTTGAACATAACTCGACATGAAATGGAAAATAGGACTAGAATGTAATGCATAAAACTAGACATGAGCTATTGATGAGAACTTCCATAAAATGTTCTCCAAACAATAAAGAAAAATGGAAATACTTGACTGTAAGTGTACTAGATCTAACCTAGAGACATTGGATTAACATTGTCCCCAGTAGAGTCACCAATGTGTTGGTTTTTTTTAAGGAACCAAACTTGATCTCATAAATTGTCTATGAATTTTCCATAATTCAATGATCAACAAAGATGAGGATTTTCCAATGACTAAGTGAAAGCTTGCTAGGATTTCCATCTACAATTCAGGCTTTGCAAGACCCAGGAGGGTGATCCCTACAATGTACTTAGTGATATTCTTGTGTCATTTACCATAGACATTGAAAATAACTGATGCATTCCCAAAGGTTGCAAATTAGATGAAATACTTCAAGAATTTGGCTAATTATCTAACAAAAAATCATCTAAAGCAGAGAATGGATGACCTATGATGAAACTTTAAGACAATTTAAGGTGTATGAATGATTTTCTTTAAGAATTTATTCTTTGAAAGACAGGGCTAACTCAGTGACTTCAAAGTTAACTAGATCCATAAAACAGTGCCTTATCCATGAGAAAGGAATTCAAATTTGAAATAAACTATAATACAACAATGACTAAACTCGACATTGATAGACTATTGTGATATTACATTATAATAAAACAACTCAAATCCCCCAAAATAGAAACTACTTATCAAATCCTCATAGTTAATCACACAAACCTATGATTTCATCAAAGCATTTTAATTAATTCCTTGAATTAAAGTAGTGAAAAAATCATACATTCAACCAAAATGATTCAATACCAATAAAAGGATCCTTGATCATTTTATTAATAATTTAAGTAACAAAGTACAAAAGGAGAGAATCTGTTTTAGAATTTACATCTCATTCAAATTCTATCACTATTGTAAAACCATTATACCTATTTTAGAGTTGAATTCAACCTATGACTTGATGCCAATTCTATTTCCTTGTGCTTCTATTACACAATTCTTTATAGTGAGTTCCAAAACTTCACCAACCAAAGACCCGTGCAATTGGCCTTGAATTCCCTTTTATAAGAACAAGGGAGAAAACAAGCTTCAATCCAAATTGCACATTTAGTCACATTTTCATTTGACATACATTTCAATTTCAATTTCAAAACATCCCCAAAATAGTTATACTTGCATTTCCAAGAGGGGGAATATATGTAACAAAAAAATCATTTCCATTTGTTGATGAAGATTTCCCTGCTTTCCAAAATGCTCCTTTATTCAATGCAAAATAATCCTTCCCATGAGAAATTTTTTGTATTCCATGTGCTTCAACAAATTGTAGAAAAGAGCATAAAATAAAAGAGAGATTATACCAGAGTAATTCCATATCTATAATCCTTCTCACCACAATTGAAATTGAGAAAGTACAATATTTGAACTCTGATATATCCAAGGTCCGATCTATACAATTTCAAGGCCATGTATTGCACTTCCCTACTAAAACTTTGTTGTTGCGAACCACCAACGAAAATTGTTGTCACCCACTCCAACTTGCAACAATTTATGTCCAATATGTCAATATAATTGGACATCCCCAATGAAAATTCCTCCTCTGTTGGTTAGTAAAATCCTATAATACTATCTACCTCTATTCTATATGAGCTATACCTAACTTCCACTTGATTTTCCTCCTTAACAAAATCTTCAACGAAAGCCCCTATATGCATGAACCTATCCATACTATTCCTCAACATGTCCAAATCCATTTCATCACATTTTGTTTTGGCCTGGGAAGTTATCACTCAGGCTGCCTAGTATTTCCACTCTTACAAGGATTTAACCTCTCCCTTATCATTTAGAATATTTGGAGGAAGACCAAAATTCCTTTCATCAAAATTATTAACCAATTATTTAATCTTTACCTCTAAATGCTCAATCAACCATTGAGAACCATTTATATTTGTTACAAATATTAGGGTTGGAAGTATCTTTGGAGGCTTATCTACATCACGAGAGGATGCAATAGCCATATCCCTCAACATTTGAGCCCTTGGAATCCACTTATCCATTAAAGGAATATAGATCTCTTTATCTCTATAAAGGTTCTTAATGGAATCAAACATTAAAGAATAGTTGGCATCAATACTAATTAATCTTTTCTCTACCCCCTTATTTAAGTGCTCAAGAACTATTGTCACAATATTCATATTATTCAAATGAACAAGATCATCCATCCTATCTTCACAAGTCTTGAGCTTTTCTATTAGCTCTTTGTTAGTAACTTTCTCCAATTGCGGGGCCTCTAACGATTCAAGAGCTGATTGTGCCATTTGTGCATCTTCATATTCAATGGGGGTAGCCTCCTCTCGAGTTTGAGGAGTTGAAAGAATTCAAGAGGGAGGAGGAAATATTACAACATGTGAGGTACTAAGCTACAATGCTTGGAATTGTTTCGATAGAGCCATTTGAGTTTTTATTTGAGAAATCTTTTGTTAGCTTGAGTTGTACTTGTTGGAATTGTGTCTTAGCTTACTGGAATGACAAATGGCATCAAAAAATGATTGGTTGGTCTTGATCAGCCAGTTTTTTCTCCATCGGCGAGACCTTATTCTATGTCCCAATGATGTTTTGATGATTCTTCACTTACTTCATCATCGCTGAGATATTGCTTGGTTGTTGGGACCCCAAAGGTTGTCCCAGCGATGACCCAATGGTTTGGTGTTGGTAGCTTGTTCTATCAAAATGACTTGGTTCTATCAACATGACCCTAATGATAGTCCCAACAATATCTTGATATGGTTCTTTCGTTGGTGGGATACTATGTCATCTGTGTTACTCGAGGACTTCAAAGGGACTCTCCACTATGTCTTGATGATGGATCGATGGCTACGGTGGGACCCGAGCTAATGAGTGCAGAGTGGTAATTGATGTTGAATTGGCTATATGGACCACAACGATTAGTATAATATTCATCGGTATGACATCCTCATATAGGTGAGAGACAAGTTATTGTCTCACCGGTATGCCAATACATGGTGAAGCTTTTTGAGCAACAAACTGAAAATTAGTGGAAAGTGATATGGAGTCTCTCTGATGTGGCGATGGACTTGGTTGATAGTATACTATAAGGAGCCTATTTTCATGTGATGATGAGTGATCGGTGAGACACAGTCTCTTGTCTCATTGATACTCTGATGACCATTTGGCTTGGCAAGTGTTATACTCATCGAGGTGACTAGAAAAAATTGGTAGGAAGTTTAATGTTGTCTCATTGATGGCCGGTTATGGTAACTGATGATTGATGGTTTGTCTACTATAACGGATGGGAACCAAATTGGTATGTTTCCTGCATGGGTATGGTGATGCAGATCGATTGGTGAATTCTCTCAAAAGGGGAAATTTTTTTATGTGTAATACATTGTAATAGTGATAAAGAAATTGTAGAGTTTTGTGAGAGAATGAGATTAATCAAAAAACTGGTAATGCTTCTTGAATTGTATGCTATGAATTGACATATGAAAGGAAGAAACTATAACTTTGTATGTGGAACTTTTGTACACTATAATACAAAGAGTTTTTTCTTGTTGTGGTGGGCTTTTTCCCAAAAGGGTTTTCTAACATTAAATCTCGTGTCTACTCTATGTTGTCTTAATTTTGTTCTTATTTGTTCTTTCTAATGTGCATCTTTAGTGTGTACTATAATTGAAATTTGAACCTTAATTCTACATTATCTTCTTAGAATTTTCATTAGGAAAGTGATTCAACACCTTTTCTTTCCTTACAATTGGTATCAATGCCTAGCCAGTTGTGTTATCCTTGTGGGTTAGGCAGGTTTTTTGTGCCAATTCTGAAGTGGGAGTCTTATAGAGGAGTCTAGTAATCTCAATTGTAGATTAAGATGGAAAGCACATCAGGGAAGATTTAAATTGAGAAATTCAATTGCAGATTAAGATGGATGTATGGATGCAAGTGATTCTAAAAATACTTAGACTAACAAATCTATATTATTCCTGTAATGATAATGTATTATGTGATACATTATGATTCTGAGATCTTATGATATGTTATGATATGCTCTTTTTCTTTTTTAGTATCTTTTCCATGATGATGCATGTATGAATGTTACAACAATGTCTATATGATTATGCAATGGATGTAAATGTATGGTTCACGAGATGCTTAGAATAACCAATCTATATTATGGTGCAAATGATGGAAATGAAATGCATGTGAAATGATTGGTGTTTCCTATTATGTATGATATGGATGATATGTGGTATGTTGATGGTTTGTGGATGCAAGATGGATGCATTGGTGATGTTTGGTTGACTGTCATGGTACCATGTTAGCACGACAAGAAGAAGAAAAAAAAAAGAGTATCCAACAAGTCCATGATCTATGAGACTTTATTAGAGATAATGATGAGAGATTGATGATGATGTATTTCATATCAGAGATTGGGATTTTAAAAGGGGTTACTTACCTTATGTTTGATAACGCACATAGGCATGATGCATCAAGGTATAAAGAACCAGGATGGTGTTGTACCTAGTGTGATGGAATTTGACTTGACAATCAGATGGGAGTATCCCTATTCACACCTAGCATATGAAACCTTATTTAAAATGTAATTTAGATATTTCAAACATTTCAGACCAAAACATATAAAACAAAGCCTTCTTATGTGGTCAACAAGACACCCAAAACACCCTTCCCACAGACCAAACAAAGTAAACATGACCAAGGTTATATTACAAGAGTATCCAAAAAGCACAACAAACAAAAGATAATGATCATTTCCCCATTCCTTTCTCTCTAAGTCATTTTATTTAGACATCATCGAGAGGTCATTGGAATGAGTGCAATAAGATAAATCAACAAAACAAAGATCAAGTAAACAAACAAGCTAGTGTTCTTCATACCTCTAGCCAAGAATAAACTATAGTGATGCCTGATGTTGATGTCCATTGTAGGAAGGATGCATCATAGGACATGATGCTATCAAATGATTGTGAGATTGAATGGATGATAGCCTATTGATATGAAGAGTTGACCAAGTTATTTGCCTATTGACCTAGACATGAGACTTTGACATTTGAGTTTTCACTTTTAAACTGCTAGACTTGTTTCTGATTGTTTCACCAAAGGTTGGGAGTGACGATTGTTTATTATGAGTGGATATTGATTGTAGGTGAATGAGAAATGGGATGGATTGATTTTTTCAAATATTTGGATGTTTTGATATTTTGAAATGTTTTGAGGCTATTTTTGGTATTTTCAAGATGTTTTACAAATGTTTTGATTTTCAAATTTTCCAATGTTTTTGTGTTTTCTAAGATTTTGACCAAGAACCTAACCTAAAGACCTATCCTAGGGGCCTTGGGGGCTAATCAAAAATTATCATTTCCTACATTATACATGAAGAGACCATGCATTTTGACTGACACAAACTCGTTTATTGATGAGATATGAACAAATGGATTTTCAGTTTATTATGATGGACTCCTAAAGGACTAACCTAAGGTGTCTCAGGGTTGTTCAAAGATCAACATTGCCTACGTTCAGAGCTTAGAGACCCATAGTTCAATAAGACGACTCTATTTTTTGACTTTTTTTGACCTTTTG
This sequence comes from Sequoia sempervirens, assembly GCA_007258455.2. NCBI lineage: Eukaryota > Viridiplantae > Streptophyta > Pinopsida > Cupressales > Cupressaceae > Sequoia > Sequoia sempervirens. Next base: position 989,976,385 of record VDFB02281492.1, read on the forward strand.
ACCTATTTTTTGGGATTTTGATATGTTTTGAATGTTTTTTTATTTTATTATTTTAAGGAAGACTTCAAGAATATACACGAATTTGATCCAATGTAGGTATAAGAACATGTCCCCAACATGGTGCGATAGACTACTCCAATATAGGCAAGAAAAACTGACCTTAGGAATGTGCCAAGTAGTACTAGGAAGGATCGTGATATGAACACAGGATCAAGCTATGATGCAAACGTGGATGGGTGATGGATGGAGATATGGAAGTCTAATGGATGGATGATGTAGAACAAGTCATAGAAATAATGGTGGATGGAAAGTGCATATTTACACAAGGCACATGTTTGTCAGGTTTTCACCAAGGTACTTTCCCAAAGTGCCACCGAAGTGGCTTTCCCTAGAGGATCATTTTTTTCTTTATTGTTTTCAATCCTTTTTCTAATTTTTTTGGATTTATACCTTGCAAGTTTAAGCATAATTTTTTTTGAAATGGGAGCTATTGATAGTCTCTTGCAAAGGCCCACCTTCTAGTGTGGATAACTAATATGCCCCTGATTTGTAGCTCGCAGTGATGATGAAGGGCCCCAACCAATTGGGTTCAAACTTTCCCTTGTTATCTAGATTCGGTACATTTTTTTTATTCTCCTTCAATACAAGCTCTCTAACATGAAAGATTTGATTCCTGATCTTCCTATTGCAGCTCTACTTGAAATGGTTTTGGTAGACTTGCAAATGATTCAGAGCATCTATGTGTCACTCATCTAGTAGTTCCAGCTCATTCAACTGTGACACCCAATATTCTTCATCTATAATGAGATTTTGCAATGATATCCTTAAGGATGGGATCTTGATCTCAATGGGAAGGATGGCTTCTGATCCATAGACCAGGGAGAATTGGGTTGCACCTATTGGTGTGTGGATACTTGTTCAGTAGGCCCATAAGGCAGGATTCAACTGTAGGTGCCAGTCATAACCAGCTTCATTGACTATTTTCTTTAGGGATTTTAGAATGGTTTTATTGGTAGCCTCAGCTTGGTCATTTCCTTGGGGGTAGTATGGAGTGGAAATGCGATGTTAGATATTGAACTTGTGGCATAGGTCTCAAACATCCTAAGTTTTGAAAGGTTTCCTATTATCTGAGATAATGGCTTGAGGGACACCATAGCAAAAAATTAGGTAGTTCAGGATGAACATGGAAATCCTCTTTCTTGTGATATAGGTCATTGGTATGGCCTCTACCCACTTCTTGAATTACTCTATGGTGGTGATAATGAACTTATGTCCACTAGATAAGGTGGGGGTGATTTTACCAATGAGATCAAGGCCCTATTATGAAAATGGTCAAGATGTAATGATTGGGTGGAGCTCCTAAGCTGGTGCATGGATGAGATCCCCATGTTGTGTGACACTGCACACACCTTTAGAAATAGTCATGATCTTCCTTCTCCATTGTAGGCCAATAGTACCCAGTCCTCAGCAGTCTCTTATCCAAGGTCATACCACTCAAATGTGACCCACAAGTTCCATTATGTACCTTGGTTAAAGAAGTCAAAGCTTCCTCGGCGTTTAGGCATCATAAAAGGGTTCCCTCAACACTCCTACAGTATCGGTTCTCTGCTAGGATAACAACGCTGGATGGCTTCTTGAAAAATTTTCTTTTAAGGTTCAAGGTAATATTAGCGTGGATGAATCCTATTCTCAAGTAGGTGCGTATATCATGATACCAAGGATCATCAGGACCAACGATTTCACACATGAATACAGAGTCTGGTACCTTTAAAGTTGGTACGAGAAGCTGCTCTACAAGGAATTCTTGCTCAGGGACATTGTGTGGTATATCTAGTAGAGATCCAATTGTTGTGGTGCAAGAGTACCTTTGGTCAACAATGGTCGAGCAAGGTTGATATTGAGCAAGCTCTAGGATTTGATGTGCTTTTGTTCTAATAAGGTCAATAAGACCATTTTTCAATTTGATTCATGGTTCTTAGGTGGATGGAATGGGGATATTTTGAGTCTATTATACTAAATAAGGTCTATCAAGACCATTTAATATGTAATTGGAGGTTTTTTGTGTCTTAGGTGTCAAAATAGGTGAAAGTTGCAAAACAAAGTTGTAAATGCTGTCAAAAACAAAAATTGTCAAATTTCAACTCTTAGGGAATTTGAAGTCTTGGAATTCAAAAAGTGGTTATAGGCATTGGGTAGTTAGAAACTGATTTGAAAATGTATTTAAGGCCCCAATGGCCTCAATTAATGGTTTTTCAACAATGTATTAAAGGTTCCAAAAAGAATACAATGATGTTTCTACTAATTCTGTGTGTTTCCTAAACTTTGTTCATTTTGTGTGGCCTGTACAGTCTTGTAAATGCTCTGATTCCATTTATCTTCCATAGAGGCATGTCTTAGCTTTCAATTGAATCTAGTTTGAGATTCCTTCATTGATTTTTTTTGGAGATTTCCTTACTTTCCTAGAACTGCCTTGTTACACATAATCAAGGGTTTAGATAGAAGTTTAATCATGAACTAGTCAATCCACCTATTGTTTTTGATATGTTGCTTAGTGGATTGACCTTCTATATGTAGGATTAGATGCTTTTAAGGTTTTGAATGCTTAGGAGGTAAGTTGTAAGAAGATGGGTGGTACCCTAGGGCAGAGCAATGCATTTCTCCTTATGAAATGAAGGTGTGATGATAGGGTTTTTGAGAAATATTGAAGTTTTGGTCAATGTAATGGATTTTTGAGTCTGTATAGACTTATTTGAACTTGTTGGATTCAATCTTAGAGATTGAGAAGCCCAGGAGTTAATACTATGAATAAACCCTTATGTTTTGTAAGAGAAAGGAGGGTTTCACGGAGCAGCACACTACAACGTCTAAATCTACAAATTGGTGTGACATTCTATTGTTTTGAGTCACAATTTAAGACTTTCCAATGATTTTGGGTGTTTTTAAAGTGTTTAAGAGGTATTTCCTTTGGAAAATAGGGCTAATTGAGTAGCCTAAAAGTAGGACAGTTTATTGGTTCTTGATGTAGAGTCAAAGAAACCCTATTGGATCTTATGATATGTTGTTTAGGAGTTTTTGGTGAGCCTTTGTGGTGTTTAAGAGGCCACTATATGACCATATCTAAAAGATATCTTCATTGATTGGATATTGAGGGCTACAAGTCTAAAGGAGGGTGTTTGAGTCAAGTTGTGAGATTTGTGTTATAAAGAGTTGCTCTCTGATTGAGATTGGTCCTTTTGAGTTGGGAAGAGAGTTTTGACCACCTTGCTTGCATCAAGTGGTATCAAAGCCCAGTTAATAGATCTCTTGTTGGGGATTTGGTTAGATTTTACAGGTTGGAAGGTAAAGAGGCATCATTATCAAGATTCCTCCCAAAGGAAGCGTAGTTTCAAGAAAGACGGGTGAGCAAGCTAAAGAGATAGAATCCTTGAGAAGAGAGATGGTTGCTTTGAAATAAAAAATTGGGATGGATTTGGATGAAAGTGACACTAAGAAAGAAGAGACTTCTAGTGAAGAGGAAGAAATGGATCCAAATTATGTGAGGATGATGAAGCTTTTCAAGGTTGTGAAGAAAGATGGACATAGAAAAATGGATGTTCCTATGTATGGGTGAAAACTGGATGGATAAGAGCTCTTAGATTGGATAGGGGCTTTGGAGAACTATTTTGACAATGAGGAGATTGATGAGGAACACAAAGTGAAGAAGGCCAAAACCAAATTGAAAGGACATGCTTTGTTGTGGTGGAACTTTGTACAAGATGAAAGGGAGAGAAAATGAAAGAACAAGATCACTTCTTGGGAGAGAATGAAGGTAAAACTTAAAGGTATTTCCTTCCTTGTGATTATAATTTTGAATTACTTAAAAGATTACAAAAATTTAGGAAAAAAGAACAAGATGTGCAAACATACACAGAAAATTTTTATAAGCTAAGTATAAGAACTAAGCATGAGGAGGCTGAGGAAGAAAGGGTAGCTAGATATCTTAATGGCCTAAGGTATAACATACAAGATGAGATCAGTTTGTTGGCACCAAAAACTATGGAAATTTTTTTCAAATGGAAATTAGAGAAAAATAAAAAATCAAGAGGAGACAAGAGAAGGCAACAAGGGGAAGAGGAAATACTTATAGGGGTAGAGGTACATCTTCAACACCAAGGTAGAACAAAGAAGATCTTGAAGATGCTAATAAGAATAAAGAACAAGCACCTAAATCAAGAAGAGGATGGAGGGGTGGAAGAACAAGTTTTAGGCAAAGGAGGGATTTCAATGAGTTTTCAGGCAGATGTTATAAGTGTGGTGAATTTGGTCACCCTTTCTTCAAGATTTCAATGAGTTTTCAGGCAGATGTTATAAGTGTGGTGAATTTGGTCACCCTTTCTTCAAGATTCCAGAGAAGATTGCAACTATATCAAGTGGAGGAGAAAGGAAATATGATAGGAGAGCCCAAATTTATTTTGAAGATTAAGCTGAAAATTGAAGTTCCACTACTCTTCGTGCTACTACAGAAGTTGGTGAAATGTTGATGATGAGAAGACAAACCTTGAAGACATCCATGGAAAGAGAGAAAATTAAGAGGAGAGCCTTGTTTAGAACAACATGCAGGTGTAAATATAAGGTATGTAAAGTAATTGTGGATTTTGGATGCACTAACAATATGGTATCTAGTGATATGGTAGAAAAATTGCATTTGGAAAGGGTACCTAAACAAAAACCATATAAGGTACCTTGGGTTAGTGAGAAGCAAACCATTTTGGTGAGTGAACAAGCCACTGTGGAGTTTCAAATTGGTCCATATAGATATAAAGTTGTGTGTGACATTCTACCTATGAGTTGTTGCCATGTTTTACTTGGGAGACCCTAGAAATTTGACAGGTTTGCAGTTTATCATGGAAGGCCAAACACATATAGCATTGAGAAGGATGGGAAAAAATTTGTTCTAAATCCATTGGTTGAAGAGGCAAGAGAGCAAGGCAAGATCATAATGATGGGTAAAAAAGGAATATGTGAGCAATGAGTTAAGTGAGACCATGAAGTTTGCAGCCTTGTCAAAGTTTGATACTATTTGGACAGTGAATAGGAAGGATAAAGGGAATGTGAAGATAGAGAGGAAGAAGAATGATATTGTGTGGAAAAGAAAAGAAGAGGTAGTGGTGTCTTAGGTTAGTATAGTCAAGAGTAGGTGTGAAGGCATACTGATAGGGATAGTCATGTGCCTTGTAGTGATGGAACATGTGAGAAGGCAGTATAATGATGTTTGTGAGAATGGTAAGACAGTGAACACGAGGACAAAGATTTCTGATGTTGATAGGATAGTGAATAAGGTATGTGCAGCTCTGAAAGAGACCACTAAATGCATTGGTGCAGACTTTTGTAAGGTTGACAGAAGAAACAATGAAGAGAGGAAGGGTATTGAGTAGGAAATTGTGCATGAAGAATAGGAGAAGGTGATGGTAGTTGGTGAGAGCCTGAGTAGAGATGTAAAATAAGAAATGACATTAGTATTTGATGATGGAGAAGATGAACAACACCCCATAGCACTGTATGACAAAGTGAAGCAAGTTTCAAGAGATGCCAAGGTCAATAATAACAAGGATAGTGATAAACTAAAGGAAGATGAACCTGTTAAAGGCAAGTGTGAAGGACAAAGCAATGAACAATACAAAGGAAGACATATTGCTTCAATATTTCCAAGGGACTTGGAAAGGCTCTATGTTGGGGTGTATGGTTTAGGAGCACCTTTGGTCAACAATGGTCAAGAAAGGTTGATATTGAGAAAGCTGTAGTAGTTGATGTGTTTTTGTTCTAATAAAGTCAATAAGACCATTTTTCCTTTTGTAAGTGAGTCATGGCTCTTACGTGGATGGAATGGGGATATCTTGAGATGATTATGCTAAATAATGTCTATAAAGACCATTTAATATGTAATTGGAGGGATTTTGTGTCTTAGGTGTCAAAATAGGTGAAAGTTACAAAACAAAGTTGTAAATGGTGTCAAAAATAAAAATTGTCAAATTGCAACTCTTAGGGAATTTGAAGTCTTGGAATTAAAAAAGTGGTTATAGGCATTGGCCAGTTAGAAACTGATTTGAAAATGTATTTAAGGCCTCAATGGGCTTGAGTAATGGTTGTTGAACAATGTATTAAAGGTTCCCAAAAGAATACAATGATGTTTCTACTAATTTTGTGTGTTTCCTAAACTTTGTTCATTTTGTATGGCCCGTATATTCTTGTAAATGCTCCAAATTCATTTGTCTTTCATAGAGGCATGTCTTAGCTCTCAATTGAATCTAGTTTGAGAGTCCTTCATTGAAATTTGTTGGAGATTTCTTTACTTTCCTAAAACTGCCTTGTTACATAGAATCAAGGGCTTAGGTAGAAGTTTAATCATGAACTAGTCAATCCACCTATTACTTTTTATCTATTTCTTAGTGGATTGAACTATTATTTGTAGGATTAGATCTTTTTAAGGTTTTGAAGGTCGAGGAGGTAAGTTGTAAGCAAATGGGTGGTGCCCTAGGGCATGGAAATGCATTTTTCCTTGTGAATTGAAGACGTGATGATAGTGTTTTCGAGAAATATTGAAGGTTTGGTCAATGTAATGGATTTTTGAGTCTGTACAGACTTATTTAAACTTGTTGGATTCAATTTTAGAGCTTGAGATGCCTGAGAGTTAGGAATTTGAATAAACCCTTACGTTTTGTAAGAGAAAGGAGGGTCTCATGGTGTGGCACACTAGAAGGTCTAAATCTACAAATTGTTGTGAAATTCTATTGTTTTGAGTCACAATTTAAGACTTTCCAATGAGTTTGAGTGTTTTTCAATTGTTTAAGAGGTAATTCCCTTGGAAAATAGGGGTAATTGAGTAGTCTAAAAGGATAGTTTATTGGTTCTTGATGTAGAGTCAAAGAAACCCTATTGGATCTTGTGATATGCTGTTTAGGAGTATGTGGTGAATCTTTGTGGTGTTTGATAGGCCATTGTATGACCATCTCTAAAATTTATCTTCATTGATTGGATATTGAGGGCTACAAGCCTAAAGGAGGGTGTTTGAGTCAAGTTGTGAGATTTGTGTTATAAAGAGTTGTTCCCTGATTGAGATTGGTCATTTTGAGTTGGGAAGAGAGTTTTGACCACCTTGCTTGCACCATGTTACCATAGCATCCATTGCTCTATTATTTTCTCTTGGTATTTGCTCAAACATGATGTCAATGAAGAATTCTTTGAGGCTTTACACCAGTTTATTGTATGGAGTCCACTTTTTTTCCTTTGTTTGGTACTCATCATTTACCTAGTTGATGAATAGCTTTGAATCTCCATAGAATTTGGGTGCCATGATTTTCCATTGTACCACAATTCTGAGTCTTATGAGGAGAGCCTCATACTCTACAATCTTGTTTGTGCAAGGAAAAGACAACTTATATGATTTAGGTATGCAATCCACTTGTGGTGTAGTGAAGAAGATTCTAGCCCCTGGTCCATTCTATGTGTAGGATCCATCAAAATATACTTTCTAGTGATATGTTACACCTACATTAAAGATGGACTCATTAGGGAACTCTAATACAAGTGGGTTCTCTAAATATATTGGTGCCTCTGCCATCTAATCTTTAATTACTTGTACTTTAATGGCCTTTTATTCTACATACTCAATGTCCTATTTTGTTAGGATCATAATCCATTTAGTTGTTTTCCCTGTAAGTGTTTCTTTGGAAAGTAGATACTTGAGAGGATGTATCTTGGTAATGAGTTTTATTTGATGTGATATAGTGTCTGAATTTTTGTGCAGCGAACATGACTACTAAGAAATCCTTCTCAATGGATGTGTAATTCAGCTCATGTCCCACCATAGTTCTACCAATGTAGTAAATATCTCTCTCCTTCCCATTTTCATCACATTGAGTTAAGAGAGCGCCAAGGGTTGTTGTTGTCGTCGATATGTACAATATCAAGGGCTTTCCTAGAATTGGTGGCATGAGAACTAGTGGTGTGAGCAAGTACTCCTTGATCTTATTGAAATCCTAGTCACATTTCTCATCCCATTTGTATGCTACTCCCTTTTGGAGTAGATGATAATATGGGATAGCCTTATCTGCTAACTGTCCTATCAACCAACGGATGGATTAGAGTCTTCCCTGCAAGCCCCTCAACTATTTGAAGGTTTTTGGTGCCTCCATCTCTAGAATTCCTTAGACTTTGGTGGGGTCTATCTTTATTCCCCTCATAGATACAATGTACCCTAAAGAAACTTTTTTGGATTTATTCTAACCTTGTATTCTTCTAGCCTGTCAAAGATAGAGCTTAATGCCGCTATGTGATCCCAACATTTCTTTGATTTGGCCAATATATCATCCACATAGTCTTCTATAGTTTTTCGAATCATGTCATGGAAGATTAGTGTCATAGCTCTCTGGTAGGTATCTCTTGTGTTCTTCAACCCAAATGGAATCATGTTCCAACAATATGTCCTCCATGGACAAGTGAAAGTTGTCTTGTGTTGGTCATCCTTAGCTATCATGATCTAATTGTACCTTGAGAATCCATCCATTAACGACAACATTTCATGTCGTGTTGTTTGATCAACAATCATGTTGATATTTGGGAGAGGGAAATCATCCTTGGGACATGCTTTGTTTAGATCTCTAAAGTTCGTGTAGATGTGGATGCCCCCAATGGGCTTTGAAATAGGTAGAAGATTTGAAACCCACTCTGGATAATCAATTGGCCATATGAAACCAACATCAAGGAGCTTCTATAATTCAAGTTTAACTAGTAAAAATATTTGTGGATGCATCTTTCTCAATTTTTGTCTTACTGCTTTTTCTTTTAGATAGACAGCTAGATGGTGAACCACAACTTGGTGATCAAGACAAGGCATGTCAGTGTAGGTCCATGCAAATTTTACCTTTCTTTCCCTTAGAAAAGCAGCTAGGAATTCTTGTTCTTCTGTCAAAAGTGATTCCACATAGAAGGTTATATGTAGCATTTCTTCTATTAACAGGTTGACCGGATTGTACTTCTCTACTAAGACTACTAACTTCTCCTAATGAATAGTACTAAGGGGAAGATTGAATCCCTCATCCTCTGGCACCTCATAGAAGTTTTCACTATTAGATGCATCCTTTGTTTTTACTATTTTTGGGTCAAAGAGTGCCATAGTGTGGTTTTCATTCAAAGACCTAGATATTATTCTTAAATATTCACTTTTTCAAATGAGGGATTCAGTCATTTCCCCATAGTAGGAATGTGTATCTAGCTCATTGTTGAACCTAGATTTGTGATCTCCACATGGTATAGTATCTCACAACCTGATGAATTCTAAGAGAGCCTCATCATTTGTAAACGTGTCCAAAATTGGTGGTCCTCGTTGGTCATAATCGATGAGTTGGGGATAGACTAAGTTTAGCTCATGGGTTTAGTTGTTTGAATCAAAAGATAGGGTAATAATCATGAGATGGGAGGAATCCTCAAATAGCATGGGTAGATCAGTTATGGGATCCTCATCACACACATCGATTATGTCAAAGATATAGATGTCTAAGAGAAAACCTATGGATACTGATAACTGAGGGGGAGCTTTGAATTTTCTAACCAGGGTACCTTTGCCAAGTATGGTTATTTTTGGAGGAGTACATCCAAGGCCAAGATTCCTTATACGCTTAAGAGGAATGATAGGTTCTAGAAGACCATTGTCATTTTTTCTAATTTTCTTTTTCTTGTTGTAGCCCCATTCTTTCATTATCTATAGTCCTTTTATATTATCATCCATGGGAAGATTAGGCACATACCTTTCATCTTGGTACAACAAACTTGATATGTCCTTTTTATCCACCACTTCTTGACTTAGGTCCCCCCAACATCTGAATCTAGAGGGGCCTGCCTTTAAATTTTGGGCTGAACTGTTATTTCGATGCGGTTTCCCATGAGATCTAGGAGATTGAGGTAACTCTCGTATTACAAAGGAAATATTCTTCATTTTCTAATCCCCACACCCATTGTCTTGGATAATGACTTTGATATTAGATATTTTAGGAATGGAAGGTTTCTTTTTCTTAGAAGTGGAGGCTAAGGTAGATGGGTCTACATATAGAGTGGTAGGGCCTTCATCATTCTTTGGGACTTAAGGGATCTTGTAGTTCTTTGCTTCTAGATTCTTGCAATAATAAAATGGCTCAGGATTACCATGGATTGTTACCTCTTTATTTTGAAAGGGAAACTTGACACATTGATGGAAGGTAGAGGAAAAAACTTACATCCCATGAATTCATGGGCACCCCAAGAGGATATTATAAGGTAGTTCAAGATCAAGGACTTGGCAGGTAGTTTCTGTGATGGCCAACCCTACTTGAATAGGGAGTTAAATAGTGCCTTGAGACACTCTTTCCTAATCATCATATGCCCTAATTGTAATACCTTTACCTTTTTCAATGATTTCCTCAGAAAATCCTAGATTCTTTATTAGCTTGAGAGTACATATATTCAGACTTGCACCCCCATCCACCAAGACTCTTTTGAATTTATTCTTATGGACCAAGACCTTGAGATGGAGTGCATGGTTATGAGATGGTTGCATTTTGGAGTTCCTGATCAAAAAATGTTAGGAGATGTGGCATGGTGATGTGTCTAACCATAGCTTGGAAATGATCTATATCAAGATCTATGGGGATAGTCAATCAATCCAATGCTTCCTCTAGGATTTTCCTATGTGGGTGATATTTTTAGTAACTTCGTAATTGAGATTTGAACGAGGGTTCCTTTTAGCTGGTTCAAGAAATTATAACCATTGGGAATGGATTTTAGATTAGAGGTTGGTACCTTGGATGGTTGTGATGGTCCAGGAATGGTAACTCTTCCACTGCTTGTGGTGACTCCACAGTCGGCTCTAGCTCCTTTGACAATGACAATAGTGACTCATTCATCCAAGGATGCAACAACATGGCCGTAAACATGGTTTACATTGTTATACTTTTCCTTTCCATTGTTGTTCCCTTTATTGTGATCTGGCATAAGATTCGTGTTTATCTTTAGGTCCTAGTTTCTTGCAAGTTTTTCATTGTTTATGGTTCTATCACCGATAAGGTCTTGGATCAAAATTTTCAATCTCATGCAACTGGCCATCATGTGCCCCTTGATTTTATGAAAATTGCAAAGGTGATTTTTTTTATACTATGGTAGTTTAACTTGGGGCTCCTGATAATTCTCATAAATGGGGATTTTAATGAGATTCTCCTATACTATTTTTTTCATGATAGATTTGATTGATTCCCCAAGGGGTGTGTATTTTTGTTTGGTGGATACTTGTTTCGTGGGGGTGGTCCCCCTTGATATGATTAGCGATAGTGCAGATTTGTTCTTTTGTCATAGTCCACTTGCTCTAGTTGGCCTTGGATCACCATCATTGTAAGAAGGATGCAAATGTTTCCCCCTTAGCTTGTTTGAGAGCAGATAGTTCTTCTAGAATTAAGTCCATGCCAATGTTGAATGCGTCCACAATTTCTTGGAACTTTTTGATTCTGAGAGGAAGGTGAGAGAGCCATTCCATTGCTAGTCCAGCCAGACTTCAAGGGAATAGTCACACTAGATAAATGTCATTGTATGCAACTTGCATAAAATGTACATAGAATTCCCCGATGTGATCTTCAGGATTACCCATCCCATGATATTTGTCTAATTTAGGGATTTCAAATCCTTTTGGGAATGGAACCATTGCGATGCTTCTATCAAATGGATAAGCACACAAATTGCTTGATGTTTTCATTTTTTTTCTAGATTGGAGGTATAACACCTATTGTGAAAGCAATTTGATTTGTGTAGACACATCATTTTGTGGATCAGGTGGTGGGATGAATTTATTTTGAGGCGGTTTGATCATTTGAGTGATGGGTGGGGTGTTGTGCATGTTTGTGGGAGGTTGCTACAAGCTTTGTTGTGTGATCAATGCTTGATGGTATGCATGTAATTGTTGTTGTGCCAACAATGCTTGTTGTTGGTCTTACTGCTATTGGTCCAACAATGCTTGTTGTTGGGCTAGTTGTTGAGCTACTTCTTGTCACACTTGGTATTGTTGCAAATCTTGTCTATAGGCTTGTTGTTGAACTGCTTGTTGTTGTGCTTGGTATTTTGCTTGTGCTTGAGCTTACTGGGCTTGATACTGAGCTTGTTCCTGAGCTTGAGCTTGATCTTGTGTAGTTTGGGTGGCCTATGTGGCTTGTGCTACTTGTGCTACTTGTGCTACTTGTGTGGCTTGTGCAACTTGATTTTTTTTCAATAAAGCTTGGACTTGGGTAGCCTATTGTGCTTGTTGCATGACTTGCTATATTTATGCTTGTTGGGCGGCTAGTTGCACAACTTGTGTGGCTTGTATATTTTGAAATAATTTAAGTGCCTTTTGATAGGCTTGTTGGGTAGCTTACAATGTGATGCTATATTGGTTTTCCATTTTTGGTTTTGGTGGTGGAGGTGGAGGATTTGGAATGGTATGATATGTTGTGATGAGAGTTCTTTGAGGTGGTTGTTGAGGTGCTATTGGATTGATGATAGGGGGTTTTGTGGTAGATGGTGTGGTTGGTATGATAGGTCCCTAGGAGATGATGTTTTATAGATTGTGCAATGATTGATTGTGTTGTTTGAATTGGTGCCACTTGCTGTTGTGATATCGGTCGCATGATCAGAGGATTTGGTATGTTAATTTGATTCATGACTAGAGGATTGGTAAAGGGGGTTCCCCTAAACTGAGAATTGGCATGGATGTCAATGGTAGAGGGGGAAATGGTTGGAAGATGGCGGGTGTGTTTCCTTGAGAAAGTGATGATGAGGGATCAAAGATTCCCCCTTGTCCTTGTGAAGTCATGGGGAGAGAGACTTGTGTGTTAAGGGAATATGTTGGTGTTGCAGAGAAGATCGATGGATTGTTGGTGTCATGAAAGAAAAGAGAAATGTATGGGTGTTTTGGATCTTGAGGGATGGATTGACCCAAGATGGTGTTTGCATCCAAGTCTTGGTTATTTACAAGGGGATGTGTTTGAAGAGCATGAAACAATGAACTCCCCCTAGTAACCATGGGTTGAATTGGAGAATGAGGTGAAATTGGTTGTGAGATGGGTTGAATGATGCTTTGCAAGGAAGGTGTGAATGAGACTAGTGGCATAATCCCAAGAGGTTTTTCCACAATACTGCTTACATCACAGTTAGAAGGGAGTTTAGCCCCCTCTTTAACAAATTCCAACATGTATTGTGAAGGATTAAGTCTCATCATTGTGTTGAAAATTTTGTGATTTTTAGGATTTTGGACCATTTCTATGATTTCATCTTGAGTCATTCCTAAGACATTGTTGGTGATATTCTCCACTTGGAAACCTCCACCTTGAATATCTTGTGGAAGTTGAGGAAGATTGAGTGGAGGATTGCTAGATCTGATGGGGTTGATTTTATGTGAAGTTTGACTCAAGTCACTTGAAGTGGATGTTTCTTTTTTTGTTTCCATGTTTTTCTTATGTTGAGATCTAGTTTGGACCATAAAATAAGGATCAATTTTCAGGAATATGGGAGGAAAACCTCTAACTCCTTAGATTGGTCTAATCTTTAGGTACAAAAAAGTAAAGACTAAGATGTTAAGGATCAAAGGGTGGTGATGAGATGATGAAAGATGAGTGGTGTGAATGATTGAGCTCTTAAGAAACCTTGAAGGAGATACTAGACCTTAGGGCTTTGGATTTTCTATTTTGAATTTGATTTGGATTTAATTTTGACTTGACTTGGATTTGATTTTGATTTGATTTTGATTTGATTTTGATTTGATAATGAGCTCATAAACTCCAAGAGGTTAGATGTTGTATTAGAATAAAATTTTCCACAAGGTGATAATTTAACTAAGTGTATGAAGAAGGATGCATCTACACACACTCAGTCAAACAAGATGATTTTTTGATTTGATTTAAAGGATTTTCCAAAAGTCTAGTATGAAGGATTTTTCCAAGATTTCTAAGAGTTTTTTGTGAGATGGATTTCAATTGATGTTTGAGGATAGATGAGAGTGTTGATTTTGATCCTAAGTTAACCTAGAGAGACTTTTGTTTACAAGACCTAGGGATTGAAGAATATGCTATACTTCCAAGAACTTGCTAATTCTAGAAAGTGAGATACTCAAAACATTGAAAAAGACTTGGATTTTGACAATAATAAAATGAGTACAAGTTTGGATTATCCTTTGATGCACGTTTGTAAAATTTATAGATCAATCATTATCTAACTGTGTAAAGCATAGACTAACATTTCTTGAGATTTCTTGGACTAATAAATTTGTTTTGATTGATGGAATTTAGTTTTGAAACTTTGATCTTGTGGGAAATCATTTGAGAAAACACGTGTGAGGTTCAATTTGTCTTTTATCTTTTCTTAACGGATCCTTTTTACCACAAACACTTTCCTACTTAGCTTTTCAAACTAAATGTCTAATGTCTAAATTTATTTTCATCCCACAAAGTCCATTATGTGGAAATCAAGAGAATCAAGGCAATAGTTCACTAATGTTGACTTTAGAGAGAAAATTGAGATATAAATCCAAATACTTAGAAGCCTCTAAGGATGAAATCCCTAGGGACAAGTAGTAGCACTTGGATTTTTCAAAGGTATTTTCTTATTCTAAAGGTTTGAAATTGGATGTCCTTGTTGAATGTTTGTTTTCAAGATTTTGGATCCAAACAATGTGTTTAACTGACTCAAAATTGCACAATCCTAGGATGGAAAAGGAAAATATTTATTGAATTCGCACTTGGATAAATCTAGCTACGCTTATTCAAAGTGCATGAATGGAAGCTTGACCACACTGTCTCCCCTCCACGATACTCACTTCTATGGGTCAGCCAAGCTTTAGTTCTCATGAATCTCCCATGATGAACTTTTCATCTCTACAAAGAATCACATGTATGTGGGACAGCTCCAGAGGTTCGACCTCCTAGCACCAAAAAATATTGGGATTTTGAATTCTAAACAAAGGTTAGTAGTACGCGCATCTAGTTTAGGTGGTGCAATAATAAAATCATTGTGAAAGATCTCCAAACCCTTAGAAAAAGGGCTTTATGCATCGTAAAGACACTGGGGGAGAGTTATCATGCACCGCTTCCCATTGTTTATGATTTTCATCGCAACCAAAAATTTATATAGTGGTTTGGAAGAGCTTTCCTTATGCTCGTTATTGCTTGGGTCGTTCCCTTGGGGTGAGTACTTTTTCCCACCAAGGAAGACCCTCTAAAGGTAAAAAAAAGTGAGTAAGTACATTTGTAGTTTGATTAATCTTTGTTTGTATGAACAAAGAGAGAACACATGCAATATACTTGTCTAACACTAGCAAGATTGTTCAATTTTTAAGAGCCCAAATTTGAAATGTGGAGGCAATCTTTTAGACAACCTAATATCACCAAAATGCTTTTGATTCTAAAGATCGTTTTGAAGCACAAGAGAAGTGCATATGCATTTCAATGTTATTAGTTTGTTAAAAAGATTACAAAACAAGATAAGTAGATGTTCATTTTAAATCCCCAGAGACAATAGTGAGTTCTTTGTATAGCACCAAAATCAAGTGTTTGAAGTTGCTTGTTCTATTTTTAAAATCCAAAATCAAATCTAGTGAGTTTCTAAGGCTCTTTTTAACCAACTTTGAGAAAAAGAAAGCTTTTGTATTGTTCTTTTTAAAACCCAAATGAAATGTAGTTGAGTCCTAAATTGAAAGATAGCAAGTTTTCCAAAGATTGGGTTATAGGTGTTCCCAAAGTGTTTTAAAAAACTTGTTACAATTGTGAAATAATGCCATAAGAAAATATTCTCCTTTGTTTCCTTCTTTCCTTCTTGATCACCTAACCTGCAAAAGTTGGTTATTCTACAAAAAAAAGAACCACAAAATAGGTCAATGGTCAAAGGAGATAAAAAAAAAAGAGCGCATGTTAAACTAAACTTGAAAAAAGACCCTTTACCCCAACCCGCTGTCGCAATCCAGAAAGAAGCCGCTATTTGGAGACCTCACCATTGGTCTATGGAAAAAAAAGACCATGATTGCACTGCTATGTTGACCGACGTCACCTTTTGAAATTTGAATGACATGCCCTGCTAGAGAATTACTCCAGTGTCATCCTTTAGATGCAGTGGCAGTATCGCTATATAGTGATGTTGGACTGATAGTGTCACTGTTTGCGATTTTTAGCATCATTGTGTCCTGAGGAAGAACATAAAGGAAAAAAAGTGAAATGAACCAAAAAAATGTGTTAATTTTGAGATAAATTCCATCCTTCTAGTGCCAAATGTAGAATTATTTGCCTAAACTACTCAAACTTAGACAAACAAGCAAACGTTAGTCCTTAATCAAGTTCAAACCAAACATTCCCCATGAAATTCATTCAAAACATAAGAATAAGAAAAGAAGATGAATATTTATTAAATAAAAACTAATGAAATCTTATTCAAAATGCTCAAACCAACATCCCATGGGGGAATTGGTGCTAGTTTGATGTAGAAAGTGGCCCTTTCCCAATTCCTTGATAAGCTTGATGATGATTGATTGATCCTTGATGCAAAATTCCAATATCCTTGCAATGAATGATGAAACCTTATTCTAACATGGATGAAATGCGGATGAAAATGGATACTTTGAATTCAAAATGACTATAATAACCTTGCATAAATTTGTGAATGATTGTGGATTCAAATAAGCATAATGATCTTACATGGATTGTGAATTCCAAATCAAATAGAGAAGGGCTCTTTTTATAATGGAGAAGAGTGGAAGAATGAGGAATAGGATGAATGTGGGATTAATATTTGAACCAATGGCATTGTTCCACTTGTAAACATGCTAATGAAGGAGAGTGGATCACATTTTGAACAATGTGCATGTTAAATGCATGTAGGTGGAATTTGAATATAAAGAAGTGACTTGTGTAAGAGGAGGTGTAAGAGGAATTAATGCCAAGTTGGCTCAAGGAGAGGACATGTAAGAGATTTTAATGCCAAGTTGGAGGAAAAAAGTCCTTTCGGAGGGAGAATTCAAATAAGTGGAATATTCCAAGAATATATCATATTTGAATGAAAATAGGATAATTAGTAAACCAAATAAATTTATTTACATGTGCAATTTGCAAAAGCTAGAGGAATTGGGGATTAGTGTTAGGAGTTAATCAATGATTAATTAACTTAGATGAAATTAGTTGATTGTGACATTTAATTTAAATACTTGAATTTATTTAAATCAAATGAGAGGATATTGGTAGATTATTAATTTAATTAATTAAATTTGATTTATTCAATTAAATGAAGAACATTAGGATTTAATTAAATAAAGAGAACATTAGGATTTTATTAAATAAAGTTAATTTATTTAATCAAAAGAAGAATATATTAATATTTAATTAAATAAAGTTGATTTATTTAATCAAAGGAGGAATACATTAGGATTCAATTAAATAAAATTGATTTATTTAATTAATTGAGGAATTTTGATAAATTAATTAAATAAAGATTATTCAATTAATTGGTTAGTAAAGAAATGATCAAGGAAGAATCAAAGTTATTTAATTAGAATTGAGTGCATGATATTAATTAGGATAACTTACGTGTCTATAGTAAGCAAGTTGAATGATGTTGGAGTACAAGTTTCTTTTTCGAATGGTGGTTGCAAAATGACAAGAGGCTCGATGGTGTTGGCTAGGGGTGCTCGAATTGGTACTCTATTGGTGTAGAGAAGGGAGGATTTTGTCTTATAATCACAATTCAAACTATTTCACACAATATTTGAACCTTCATAACTCTAATTTGGCCTTATTTATCTATTCCTTCATATTCACCTTGTAGCATTCCAAATAGTGGAACCAAAGCATATATTTCAAAATACTCCTCAAACCCAAAAAAGACTAAGTATTCCAAATACCCTTTTTTGCATACTTCAACATATCTCAAAACTTCATAGGGTCACTTTGGACCATCAACCCAAACCTCTATTTCTAGGCTACCCTTAAGCGTAGTTAGGCCACTTTTCCAAAGTAACTTGGGGAAAATCCACACAAAAATTACTAAAATTTATTCTAATGTTCTACCCAAACCAAAAATGGTCTGAATCAACAAATTTTTCCAATAGAAACCACAACAGGATCATCAAACTACAAAACCCTTGTTTAGGCCATTTTCATGCTTGAACAAGGATGGTTTATTGATTCTATCAACTCCACGCATTAGTTCACATTTCCAACACCTCAAACACACACTATATGGTCTTCACATACTTCTCAAACTAACTCCCAACCTTTATCATTGCATTTTGAGCAAACTCCAACTCTTAGCCATCAATTTTAAGCCAAAACCCATGAAATTACAACTAGGGAAACATTGAAAAGCCTTTAAACTCTACTCCCTGATCCTAAAAACCACTTTAACATTAAACCCTACCTAAATGTACCCATTCCGCCAACTTGCAAGCAATTTTACCAATGGAATGGGTCAACAATCAATTTTTCTCACCTTTAAACCCCCAAAACAAGGTTTTTAGACTGTTGATAGTAAAATGACAATAAAATCCCTGATTCTTTATGAAGTCAAATCAAACCAGTTCCACAATGGAGTTAGTTCATGTCTCCACCAATTTCAAAACAATTTAGATAAAAAACAATCAGTACGGAACTATATTGTATCCTAAAGAAAAAAAATTAATTGGAAACACAAAAAAAAAGAGAGTTTCATATTGCTTTCTCCCACAAAATGAACAAAAGAAGTCTACCTAAAAGTTTTTGAGGCCTCTTTAACCTTACACATCAAAACCAAACTAGTCCAACCGACTCAAACTACCACTTGAAATTCTTGACCATTGGGCTTCCACTTTTTGAATTTTTGCAATTTGCATATGACAACTTTTGCAAGAATTGACAACATTCACCAAATGAACCCCAAATGACTCTAATTACATTGCACATGGTCTATTATGACTTTATTAGATAAAAAAGGACTCAAACACCCAAAAAAAAAACACAAGACCTTATTTACATGAATTGAGATGGTGCCCCTATACCATACACCCGGACTGAGAAAGAACTCAAGTCCCTTAAGGATTGTATTGCATTAGATCATGCTTGATCACTTCATCTCCTGGATTCTCAAATGTTCCTTCATCTAGTAAGCCTTTCTATTGAACTAGGTACTATAGAGTTGCATTGTTATTTGTATCAGGAAACTATTTGGTATCTAGCAATTGCTCCAACATTGTAAACTGATTTAATGGATTTTTTCTGACCTTTCCCTGATCTGGAACTGATGCTAAACCTTTATTCATGACCTACATGCATACCTATACCTACCATGTCTTGAACTATCCTTTTCTTGACTCTTCTTGCACACTGGAACTTACCTACATGTAATTTCCATTTACCTTTAATCACTCCACCTTTTTCTTTCATCTCTTCCCTTAGATGCTTTTCCCCTAGAACCTTTGTTTTATCAAGTTCATAAACCTCATATCTACCAACTTGTGAATGACCATCAAACTCTTGTGCAAAAAATGAGTACAATACCTCTTTTACCTTCTTAGAAACATAATCTACAAACTCATCTTGAATTTTCATGATCAATTCATACTTGACGTTCTCTATATCTATTTTTGTCAGCAACTCATCATCTTTTCTTCCCAACATTGAATCACTCTTCAAATTTGTTGTCTTAACATCTTCAAGTCTTGAAGTGACTGCAACCTCCATATTATTTTCTTCCTTAATCTTTACAAACTCTTTCTTTCCTAACATGATCATCTTAGTTCCATTGGTTTGTTTCTTAGCATCTTCTACCAATGGAGTTAATGTAAAATTAATGCCATCTTTCTCAATCTCATAAGTATTGCTCTGACCATCATAAATTGCATGCCTATAAAACTTTCATAGTCTCCCTAGCAACAAGTAGCACACATCCATAGGAAACAAATCACAAAGAATCCTATCTCTATATCCACCTATACTAAATTCAACCCAAGCTTGCTCATTCACTAAAACTAATTGATTCTCATTATGCCAAGACACTTTATAAGGTGTTTCATGAGGTATCTTTTCCAATTTTAATTTATCAACCATTTCTATATACACCATATTATCAGTGCTTCCAGAGTCTACTACTACTTTACATACCTTTCCATTGCATTTGAAATCTATCCTGAATAGTGTCCTTTGTGTTGGCTCCTTCTCCTTTGATTCTTTGAGGAGTGTTCTTCTAACCATCAATGATTCACCAACTTCTGGAGCAGCAAGTTGATTAGGAGAGTTAACACTCTCACAATCATCTTCTTGAACAAATTGAACTCTCTTATCACCACCACTTGAAGTAGAAGCCTATTTATCTTGACACTTCCATGCTTGATGGCCAAACTGATTGCAATGGTAACATCTTCCTGAGAATGTGCTTGAACCTCTACCTTTTCCACCAAACCTTCCTTTAAAGCCTCTAAATCCACCTCTTTGATCAACAACTTGTTCTTTAATTTTACTTGCATCTTCTTGGTCTTCATAGGTCTACCTTGTACCTCTTCCTCTACTAGTGTTTCCTCTGCCTCTTGCTTGTCTTTTTTTCCTTCTTTTTAGTTTCTCTCTTTCCCTAGCAGCCAACTGAAAACATTACTCAAATGTCCTTGGAGTGGATAAACTTAATTCATCTTGAATTTGAAATATCAACCCACACATATACCAAGTGCTATCTTTTCATTTTCATCTTCAACATGACCAGCCCTAATACTCAACTTGTGAAATTATTCAGTCTAGGCCATGACATCCTGATATTTCTACTTTAAAATTTGCAACTTCTTAAAATTTTGCATAGCATGATCATCTGGAAAGAATTGGTTCTTGATCTTTGACACAATCCTATCCCATGAACTAAGTTTTTTTCCCCTTTTTCACTCTTTCCTCTTGCACATAGTTCCACCATGTTAAAGTAGGACCTTTCAAATTGGTTTTAGAAAACTTTACCTTTTGATCATCTACAACCTCCTTGTACTCAAAGTAGTTGTCCATTGCATCTATCCAATCCAATACCTCTTCAACATCCAACTTTCCGTTATAGATTGGAAATCTATTTTCTCACCTGAAGCATCTCCTTTCAGAGCCTTGAGAATTTTCACCATCATTCTCTCATTAGGGTCCAATTCATCATCACCTTAGACTCTTCTTGGATGGTTTTCATCCTCACCCTCTTCCCCTTCCTCTCAACCACTTTCCTCTTTAGTGACCTTTCCTCTTCTTTGCTTTGTCTCCAATGTTGCACATTTGGCTAAAAGTGCTTCTTGCGATTCCTTTAACAACCTTATTTCCCTACCAAGGGCTCCACTTCCTTTAGGAGGCATCCTTCCTTTCAAATTACAACTTTTCACTTCTTCAAACTGCAACCTATCTCCTTCAAAAGACCAAAACCAATGCTAAGATACCAATTGGTACAAAGCAGGAGAATTTTGTATTATAATCATAATTTAAAATATTTCACACAATCTTTCAACCTTCAAGACTCTAACTTGGCCTTATTTCTCTATTCCTTCATATTCCCCTTATAGCATTCCAAATCATGGAATCTAAGCATATATTTCAAAATACTCCTGAAATACATAAAAGGATAAGCATTCAAAATACCCTTTTTGGAATACTTAAACATATCTCAAAATTTCATAGGGTCACTTTGTACCGTCAACCCCAAACCTCTGCTACTACGTTGCCCTTAAGTCG
This sequence comes from Sequoia sempervirens, assembly GCA_007258455.2. Classification (NCBI taxonomy): domain Eukaryota; kingdom Viridiplantae; phylum Streptophyta; class Pinopsida; order Cupressales; family Cupressaceae; genus Sequoia; species Sequoia sempervirens. The sequence goes on from VDFB02281492.1 coordinate 989,998,107, forward strand.
AATTAGTCCACTTTTCCAAAGAAACTTGGTGAAAATCCACACACAATCCACTAAACTTTATTCCAATGTTCTCCCTAGACCAAAAATGGTCTGAATCAACAACTTTTGCCAATAGAAACCACCATAGGATCATCAAACTACAAAACCATTGTTTAGACCATTTTCATGCTTGAACAAGGAGGGTTTATTGATTCTATCAACTCCCTGCCTTAGTTCACCTTTCCAACACCTAAAACACACCCTATATGGTCAACAAATGCTTCTCAAACTAACTCCCAACCTTTATCATTGCATTTTAAGCCAAAACCCATGAAATTACAACTAGGGTAGCATTGAGAATCCTTCAAATCCTACTCCCTACTCCTAAAACCTACTTTATCATCAAACCCGACCTAAATTTACCCATTACACCAACTTGCAAGCAATTCTACTAGTGGAATGGGTCAACAGTCCATTTTTCTCACCTTTAAACCCTCAAAACAGAGTTTTCAGACTGTTGACAGTAGAATCACAATAAAAGGCTTGATTCTTTATGAAATCAACTCAAAACAGTTCCAAAATGGAGTTTGTTCAAGGTATGTGCAGGATCATGATGGGTCAAAAAGTGGCGATATGATGGGTATATGGCTAACAATTTTTTTTTTACCCAAAATTGATGAAACAAAAAGGGTTTTTAAAGGAAATTCTCATCTTTCCACCAATATAAATTATGCTTTACTTTGAATTTAATAAATAATTATTATTCATTTTCTATTTGAATTATGACTAAAGTCCTGATTGATAGGCTAATTGAAAAATATCTATAGCTTTCAAACAGTATCACATTTTTTGAATCTGAAACATGCATCACATTCTATGCTTCACATAATATAAGATTAAAAAAATAAAAAAATAAATTTCATGAAGTTTTGACCAAGTTAAGGTGGTCAGACATACGAGTTTTTATATTTTTTAAAAGTTGTAATAAAAATCATAATTAATTATTTACTAATAAAAAAATTACAAAAAAATTGCATCACATTGAGTCATGAGTCCTCTACTTATATCTAAAATCTTATAAAAAAATATTATCATTTTATTGTCATTAGAGTGGTCAGACAAACACCTACTTATTTTTTCCTTGAAATTTAAGTACTACTACATTGAAATTTAAATTTTTCACCAAATAGATTTTAAAAAAAATCTAGTAGTTTAGAAACTACATTCAATTTGCTACAAATTATATTGTTACATATTTTTAAAATAATATAGATAAATTATTCAAATTTTTACATCAAGTTTCCTAACTTTGATTTTTCTAAATTTTTCACCACTTAAGGGCCTATTTTTTCCATGATGATCCTGCACATACCCTTCATGTATCCACTAATTTCAAAACACTTTAGATAAAAAATAATCAGTACGAAACCGTACTGTATCCTGTAGCAGCAAATTTAATTGGAAACACACAGAAAAAGAGAGTTTCTTATTGCTTTCTTCCACAAAATGAATAGTAGAAGAATACCTCAAAGTTTTCAAGGCCTCTTTAACCATTACACATAAAAATAAAACTAATCCAATTGACTCAAACTTCCAGTTGAACTTCTTAACTGTTGGGCTTCCACTTTTTGCAGTTTTGCAATTTACATATGAGAACTTTTGGAAGAAGTGACAACATTCACCAAATGAACCCTAAATGACTCTAATTACATTGCACATGGTCCATTATGACCTTATTAGATGAAAAAAGACTTAAACACCCCAAAACCAAACACAAGACCTTATATACATGAATTCGCATGGTTTCCCTGCACCATCTATACATGCTAGATGCAGATGAAGTTGAATGCAACGTCTCTAGAAAGTCAAGGAAGGCTACTCGAGTAGAGAAGGAGACTCAAGTTCCTCTGGGAGAAAATTCCTTGGAGGTGAAACTTCCTACAAAAAAGACCATGCTCTAGCATCAAATGCTTAGTCACATTGGTGAGAAAGGTTTAAAACCCTTGAAAAATAAAAACCTGGTTGAATGGCTTGACGACTGTAACCTTGAGTTTGATTTTTGTGAACATTGTATATATGGATAACAAAATCAAGTTTCATTTTATTCTAGTCCTCGTAAATCTTCTGGTGTTCCAGATTATATTCACTCTAATGTTTGTGGTTTAGTAAATGTTCCTTTGTTATCAAAATCAAGATATTATGTTTCTTATATTGATTATTATTCAAGAAGGGAAATTGTGTATTTTTTTTAAAGTAAATAAAAAGTGTTCAATCGGTTTAAAGAGTTTAAAAACTTGGTAGAAAATTGAACTGGTAGAAAAATTAAATTCTTGACGATAGATAACAATGGTGATTTTTGTTCTGTAGATTTCGAAAGGTACTGCAAATACCATGGAATAAAAAGGCATAAAATGACATCTTACATTGTGCAACAAAATGGAGTTTCTGAAAGGTTAAACATAATGATGATGGAAAGGGAAAGAAGTAAGTTGAGAAATGTCAGTTTGTAGCAGAAGTAATGGGTTGAGGCTATGGCTACAACATGTTATTTAATAAATTGATCTTCGTCTTTGACTCTTGTTATCAAAACGCCTATGGAAGCTTGGTTTGGTAAGAATCCATCTTTAAGACATGTTAGAGTCTTTGGCTATGAAGCATATGTTAATGTTCCGAATGACAAAATATCTAAGCTGCAGAATAAAGCTAAAAATTGTATCTTCATTGGCTATGACATTGGTGTGAAATGATACAAGCTTTGGAATCTAGAGACTGAAAAGGTTGTATTTAGTAGAAGCATAATATTTCATGAGCTGAAACCTTCTTTAGTGGATCTAAAATCATAGATGAAAGAAGAAAAAAAATAAAAAGTAGTTGAAATTCCTCAAACTCCAAATAAAGAGGAACTATGAAGTGTACCTAAAATTGAGGAGAGTTCAAGCAGCTCTGAGAGTTCTAATAAAGAAGAACCACAACCTCAACCTTTAATTTTTGAGGAAGTCTACACATGAAAGGCGACAACCTAAAAGGTATGGATTTTCCATGTTGGATGCAAATTGTGCCTATGCTTTGATTACAAGCATTGATGATCCTAGGACTGTGAAAGAGGCTATATAAATGTTTGATTCAAATTCTTGCTTGGAAGCCATGAATGAGGAAATGGTGTCACTAAAAAATAATGCAACTTGGGATTTGGTTCCCTTGCCTAAAGTTCGAAAGTCTATTTGCTGTAAGTGGGTATTCAAGGAGAAATTTGATCTGGATGGTAGTGATAAAAAGTATAATACTAGGTTGGTTGCGAAAGGCTATTCCAAAGTAGAGGGAATTGATGATGGAAAAATATTTTCTCCTGTAGCTAAGCTGAAATCTATTAGATTTCTTTTGTCACTTGCAAAAGCGTACGACTTAGAGATTGAATAGATGGATGTGAAGACAACATTTCTTCATTGAGATCTTGAAGAAGAAAATTATATGTCCCAACTTGAGCACTATGGAAAAAGTTAAAGAAAATCTAGTTTGCAAGTTAAAGAAATCTCTGTATGGTGTAAAAAATCACCTAAAAAGTGGTACCAAAATTTTGACACTTTTGTTTTGTCATTGGGATTTATAAGATAAAAATTTGATCATTGTGTGTACTTCAAAACTAAAAATGATCGAGTGTTTATTATTGCCCTATATGTGATGACATGTTGTTCATAGGAAGTAGTAAGACTATGATTTCTAATCTAAAATCTCAATTTTCTATAAAGTTTGAAATGAAAGACCTTGGTGTAACAAGGTATATTCTAGGGATTCAAATGAAATGGGATAGAGCTAGTCAAAATATTTGGCTATCTTTTGAGGATTGTACAAAATATCCAGGGATAGAGCCACAGTAAGTATACTAATATTGTCTAGGAGAGATTTTGTATGATTGATTGCAAGCAAGTAGTTGTTCCAGTGTTGTAGGGAACGAAACTATCTTTTGAGGATTGTCCAAAATCTCATACTGAGATGGAGGACATGATCAGAGTGCCTTATGCAAGTGTAGTTCTAGTAGCTTAATGTATGAAATGGTTTGTACAAGGCCAAACATTTCCCAAGTAGTGGGAGTACTTAGCTAATTTATGGAAAATCTAGGAAGCTCACACTTGGATGTTGTGAAAAGACTCTTTAGATATATGAAAGGTACCTCTCAGTATGCCTTATGCTATCATGGTAACTCAGTTGGGTCACATAGATCCATCGACATTCAGGGTTATGTGGATTCTGATTGGGCAGGGAATATTAACAGTAGAAGATCCACCAGTGGATACATCTTCACATTGAATGGTGGTGCAGTTAGTTGGATGAGCAAGCGGCAAGTTGTAGTCGCTTTATCTACTATAGAAGCATAATATATTGCAGAAATACATGCCTATAAATAATCTAATTGGCTTAGACGTTTGTGTACTGATATTGGGTTCAATGAAGGGAAAGTTACCATTTGTTGTGATAGTAAGAGTGCCATTTGTTTGGCAAAAAATCCAACTTTCCATGCCAAGACGAAACAAATTGATTTTCAGTATCATTTTGTATGGGATATGGTGGAGGATGGAAAGGTTAGTCTTGAGAATGTGGATATTTTGGAAAATGTTACATATACATTAATGGAACTAGTAAGCACATACAAGTTTAGGTGGTGTGCCAGTTTGATGGGCCTTGGGGCTTATGACATTCAATAATATCAATTTTGAGAATCTATTACATCAACTGGGAGTATTTGGAATTGTGCCTCAGCTTACTAGCATGACTAATGGAAAAAAACAATGATTAGTTGATCTTGATTATCCAGACTATGCTCTATCGGTGGAGCCTTGTTCTCTATCCCAACAATGGTCTAATGAGCGTTCACTTAGTTCATCATCACGAAGACATTGCTTGGTTAGAGGGACCCCAAAGGTTGTCCTCGTGATGACCTGATGGTTTGGCATTGGTGACTTGTTCTCTCTGAATGACTTGTTTCTATCAGTGGGAACCTAATGGTAGTCCTAACAAAAACCCGATATAGTTCTTTGGTTGGTGGGACACTATGTTGTTGGTGTGACTAGGGGACTTCAGTGGGAATCTCCACAATGTCTTGATGATGGAATGATGGCTATGGTGGGACCCGAGTTGACAGGTGAAGAGCATTAATTGATGTTGACTTGGTTGTATGGACCACATCGACCAATATGATCTTCATCGGTATGAAATCCTCATATCAGTGAGAGACAAGTTATTGTCTCCCGAATATACCAATACATGGTGAAGATTTTTAAGCAGCAAAGTGAACATCAGTGGGAATTTCTTGCATTGGTGGGAAGCAATATGGAGTCTCTCCAATGTGGTGATGGACTTGGTCGACCGTATAATATAAGGAGAATGTTTTAGTGTGACGATGAGTGATCAGTGAGACACGGTCTCTTGTCTCGTTGATACTCCAATGACCATTTGGCTTGGCAAGTGTTACACTTGTCAGGGTGACTCGAACAGATCGACGGGAGGTTTGATGTTGTCTCACCGATGGCCTGATATGGTAACTGTTGATTGATGGTTTGTTTGCTATAATGGATAGGAACCAAATCAGTATGTTTCCTGCATGGGTTTGGTGATGCAGATCGATTGGTGAATTCTCTAAGGCGAGGAATTTTTTTATGTGTAATACATTGTAATAGTGATAAAAAATTGTAGAGTTTTGTGAGAGAACGAGATTGATCAAAAAATTGGTAATGCTTCTTGAATTGTGTGTTCTGAATTGACATCTAAAAGGAAGAAATTATAACTCTATATGTGGACCTTTAGTTCACTATAATACAAATATTTTTTTCTTGGTGTCATGGGTTTTTTCCCAAGAGGGTTTTCCCATGTTAAATCTAGTGTCTACACTATGTTGTATTAATTTTGTTCTTATCTATTCTTGGTAATGTTCATCTTTAGTTAATTGTAATTGAAATTTTAACCTTAATTTTGCATTCTCTGCTTATAATTTTCATTAGGAAAGTGATTTTGCACCTATACTTTCCTTACAATATCCAACAACCACCTCATTATATTTGGTTCTAGAATTGTCTCTCTCCACTATTAATGGATCAACCGTGGCCTTGGTGAATGGTGCCACATTAACACTCATGGTTTCTACCTCCAAGGAACATATATTTAAATCCATCTTTATAATTAAGCCTCCTCTTACACCTGGGGCAGGTTTAACAACCTTAGCCCAAATAGAAAGAGTTTCCCACTGCTAACTAAAAATTGACCCATGCAAAGCCAATGTAACTTCTTCCTCACTATTAAATATGGGGACCTCTTGTCTTCTCACAATGTCAAAATCAATTTTCAATGCTAAGTCCCACTCTGGGAGTAATAATACTCTACTCTTCCTCACTAATGCCCTACCCTCTTCTATAGAAATTTCCAAATGTTTTTCCCTCATTTCATCTTGAACCTTAGCTTCAATAATCTCATGGGGCTTCTCAGGGATTTCACTTGTCCTTGTTTGCACCAATTTTTAATACTCATCCTTCATGGCTTCCCATAAATACTCTTGGAAGGCCTGGCTCTTGACAAACTAATCATCTTCCATAAAGCTTTCACATGCTTGGAACCTGACATTCTCAAATTTATTTATTTCAGTTAGGTCAACTTTGCTCAACCTAAGGAATAAATTCTATGATAAAATTTCCCCATGAGGAGATGATATCCCTTGCATTATTTCCTCATCATTTATAGCAATTTCATCATCAGACTATTTTGTAGGATAATCAACTAGAATAGAAGCTTCAACCTTCTACTTTTTTATTGATGGCTCTCTTGGAGGGGATGATTCTCTAATTGGGGAATCCAATTACATTATTTCAGTGAAAGAAGAATGATGAGGTGATAATGGAGGTAACTACTACTATGGAGACTACACTCTTGACTCCCCAAAATTGTGTAGGAGTTGCAAAGATTTTCTCCTTCTTTATTGTGCCCTTCCTCCTTGAATAAATATGCACATTCTTAGAAAGCTGCACAACCGATTCCCCATCTATCATAGGGGCCTACCCCTTATCTTGAACTACACTTTTATCTCCTTCAATCTTTCCATTACTTTGTTAAAATTATGCAACACAACATCAATCTTTAAAATTGGGTCACTAATGTCTGACAAAGCTTCAAAATTAGGCCCCTTAATCTTAATTTCTCTTTCCAATTTCACAAAAACACCCCACTTCCTCATTCTGTCAACTCGGCCATCAAGATCAAAAATATTTCTTATGAGATCATTAGGCATAGTGTGGGTGTGAACATACCAATCTCCCTTAATTCTCTTCATTAAACAAACTATGAACCCCTTCGTATCATATTTCCTATATACCCTGATCTTCATGTTATAAGGCTTGAGGTAGTTGTCTAAAATGTTTCTCCATCCATTAGTAATCATTACAAAATCAAAAAAATTAGTGTAGGTAGGGAAGAAAGTTACCTTTTTCTTTTCATCTAGGAAGAAATCATCCACATTCCCCAATTTCCACATCACTTCCAAAAACCTAGTCATTAAAGGCGCTTCCCTAATGAGTATGTGGGGTTTCAACTATGTGTTAAAGCCAAATACCCTTAGGACTATACAATTTTTATAGGGGATTGCATCCCCCCATTTATGGGAAATATTCAAATTATGTATCCTTTCAACTAGCCTAAAAAAATCATGTAATTCCTTGGGGATCCTAGGTACATTCACCAATAAATCCCTTCTTAACCTGGTGGAAAAAATATTTGTAGCAGTCACATAATTGGTCTTTTGTTCATTCATATCCAATATAGGAGTGCATGACTACACTGTGATTTGAATACTATCCAAAACCCTTTTAAATTCCATCTCCTAACCAAAGTAGTTTGCACCTATGAAAAGAAACATATGCAGGAAGAGTGAAAACCACCAAAATTTGACACTATGTTTCCCATCCTTCAAGGCCACCAATCCTTTGTGAATTTCCTCTGTTATATAGGTGGAAAAATCATATAATGTATTTATGTTAAGGTTTTGGATACTTCCAACCATGTACATATAGGCCATTATCATTCTTGAACCAAGATCAAACCCTAGATTTTTGCCAAGGAAATAAAAGGTCTTCTGAAAATATGATTGGAAATACTTAATGGGGAAGGGCTCAGTATCAGAGTGTCCCAAAGTAATCTTTCTTTTGTCTTTCCTCTTCCCTATTGATATCAAGAAATTATTCAACACTGATACCCTGAAGTTATTCTTTACTTTCAAGTATTCCTCCCTCAACTTTTGCTCATCAATCTGAATCATGTCACTAATCGAAGGCTTCAACTTGAACACATATGCAATTTCTTCCTTATTAACCCATACCATATTTTTTCCATCGTGAGCTCTAACAACCCTAACTAGTAGGTCATAATTTGTAGCAATGGCTTTGAGAAGGTAAACATTTATGAACATGTTGGGAACAACCAATTTTCCCATGTCTAACCTCCATGGGTTGCAAAAAAGGATACCAACATTCATATTTCCAAACCATCCCTAGAAAAGACTCCATTTTGAGTATGGTAGGGAAGCATCCTTAATTGTACAATATCTATTAGTGATACAAAATTTAGTTCTAGGGCCATGGTACATAAGTTGTCCCTTTGGTTTCTCAGAGGTTGAGGGTACCAATTGTTTGGTTAAGTCTTGTACCAGAGGTCTCATGGTAGGCTTTGACTCAAAAGATTGGTCGTTGGATGCAAATGATTTAATGTTGGGTGCCATAGTAATAGAGTTTGTACAAACTATGGTTTACTTCCCAGCAAATTGCAAGCTTACAACTAGAGTATGGGTTTGACACAAGGAAACAACATAAGTAAATAGGCTAACTATCTGAATTAAATGTCAAAGCTTAAAATAAATGCAACAAACCAGAAACCCTAATGAGAAAAACATAAAGCAAGCACTTTCAACAATTTTTCAAATAACAAAGAAGCAAGATAACAATTTTAATTACTAGTTTCACTAATGTTTTTAAAACCCTAATTCTAGTCACCAAAAAAGCTTGAAATTTGTATCAAAACTCCTTAGACACGTCAAATGCTTTAAAAATTTTCAATTATGCTTTAAAACAAATATTTATGGCTTTAAAACATACCAATTTAGTAGCTCTGTGTCATATCCACCATTATGGTTCACTTGCACAAACAACGACTCATTTTTGATCAATCTTGAAATTTGAATTTTAGTCATCAATCTCACAATGAGATGGCCTTAAAAATTATTCAAATTTCATCAAATAAGTTTGAAGATTAGACTACAAACGACTATCACCATTCACCAATCAAAAAATGCCATGTTGATTTATCTCCAAGTCACTCTACAAGCTCCACCATCTCCACAAGCATTGAAAATTTTCACATGTTAGCCTCCCTAATTCTCCTCTAGGTTTAAAATATGTGCATCTTACAGTAGCAGGGAGGCAGGGAATGACCCAGATTAAATCTAGGACCTTCAATATACAAGCCTCTTACCTTTTACATTATTTGCTTGAGTGCATAAACTTCAGACTTGATGGATGGCCATGATCATAACATCTCATTTTTCCATTTTGCATGTTCCCACAAACCCCTTAAGTATCATGTTGTTTAACTCTTCAATACTTGATGAGAAATGTTTCATAAATGTTTCATGTTTTACTATAGACCCTTCGATGGTGCAGATTTTTCTAGGTGGCACTTCCCTACTTCCCCTCTGAGAGATGGGAGATGAAGGTGGGTCCCCTATGGGCTAGTGGGGGATGGTTGAGAATAATCAATGTCACTTCATCTCAACCACTGATCTCATCAAGCATAATAGTCATTGTATTTCATTCAATGATGGGGCCTATTGACATAAAGGACACATGGAATCTACCTACAATCCCTCCACAAGCTCACATTAGCTTTTGGATCCCTCACAGACTAGTGTGGAATGACTAAGATTTATCTGTCAAAAACTATAATAACTGTTGATTTTATTACCTTTAGTCACTGATACCTTCAAGCAGTGGTAGGAACCATCAAAAGGGTGGAGAGGTGTCACATACCCACTATCCTTCTAGCTCCTTAATTTGACTATTTTAATCTTTTTAGATGGATGGGAACTAATAGAAAGTACTTAATGGGACCCACCAAGGATAACTAAGGATTATAATAAGCATGTGCACTTATTACTTGACTTAAAAAGGGGTCACTACATAGGTTTATAACATGAAAGATATTAAGCTAATATTAAACCTAGACTTAGGGAAAGAACAAGAATTAAAAGACTTATAAGGATTCTATGGGTAAAAATTGAGAACATTAGGCTCAAGGGGCTGGTGAGTAAATGGATGCAAAGGTATAAGATATGACTTAAGAAACCAGGAATAGGTAAAACCCATTCAATAGTGAAATTGAAAGTGGGGAAAAGGGAATGAAACATAGGGTTTTTTTGAGGGTTTATAACACACATAAACCCTAGAACTTGAGAATGACTAGGACCATAGTCCTTATGACACATTCCAAATCAATAAAAAAAACTAGGTTTTGCAATAAAAATCAATGGAACAAAAGTTTTTGAGAGGTTCCACCAAAATCTCCCACACAACTACATTGTATAGAGAATAAATGTAGTTTCCCAAGATGCACTTTTGTTACTCATAATTTTTAATCCAATTGTCTAAACATGATGAAAGCTTGAATTAGGTACATCTAACATCCACCAAAATAATGTTAGAAGCATAGAGTGAAACCTTCATTTGCGGACTGGTGTAGACCTAAAAACTGATACAATATTACACTAAATTAGCAGTATTGACACTTAGTCAATTTCCAACACAAATTACTTTTCTGGATCAACCTTCTTGAAAAAATTTATCCCTTAACAACTCAAAAACCTATTAGAACTAATCAAAATGATCTGCAACCAAAATATTCACATAAGGTTCAATGTTGACATCAATGACAAAACTACAACACATCGTTTTATACCTTTGCTTTTCCTTCATGCTCATATCACTAATAACAACATCGATGACATTATTCGAACAATATCCCCCTTTTTCATTGATGGAAACATGTCAAAAATCTAGAAAAAATTCTCCCCCTTTGACATCAAGGGAAAGGCCACCTATACAACTATTATAACTTCCACCAAAAAATCCCCCTAAGAAATGTAAGAATATACACAAATTGAAGAGATTGGATTGAATCCCCCTGAGTCATGTACCAAAATAAAAACCAAAAATTATACAAGAAATCTACTCTAGATAGTCTACATATGTACAAAGAATCTGAATAGAAATACTAAAATGCATAAAAGGTGAGAAATATGTTAACTGGAGGTGATTGACACCTACAACTTCTTTACATGAGCCTTCAATTCTTGCCTACCTTCTTCCTATTCTCTCTTAGCTTTCACAATAACTGGAGGTGATTGACACCTACTCAAAAGAGATTTTGGAAAAAGTATAAATTTATGATTGACAAGATCCCTTATTTAGCTATACTATAGAATAATTTGTTCTTTCTGGGCTTGCAATTGAAAGAATTTCTTATGCATTTCTTCTATTACATTCCTTGTTTCTATAGTTAGGTAAATCACCAGATCATAGGAACTTGAGGTAATGTTAATTTGAGACTCAATAGATTCCATCTCCTTCCTTATAATTTGTGTGGGTCCAAACCACTTCATGCCATATTGATATAGAGCCTTTACCTCATCAACGCAGCCTTCAATATCCTTCATTAATTCTAAGAAATTTTATGTGGAATGACACATTTCTCAGTAATTTCCAACATTTTTTTTTCATTTATTCTTTTTCTCAACATCTTTCATTGCTTCTTCTTTCAATATAAGTCATATAACTTAATGTAATCAATTAAAAGTTTTAGATTTTCCATACCAGATAGATATGTGTCAATATTTGCACTGGGTATGGTCTCTTGTAGTTCCTTCACCACTTCCTCCATCAATTCACCATTCTTCTAGTGTGTCTCAATAATCTCTTTTCTTATGGATGTAAGAAACATATTGTTGTAAGTATGAATGAGTATGGTGGTGTTTTCATTGATTTCAACACTATATAGGTTGTTGCAGAGAAAGGAAACAAGTGATTGTAGGTTGTACATGTATATTGTTGAGATATTGTTGAGATGTTGTGAGTACATGGAGCTGTCTTTATGGTCTTGCAGGTGTCCTTATATGATGAGTTGCCAAGTGCTTTTGAGAAAATTAATAAATAGTGAAGTCAAAATTGTGTGTGGGTTATGAATGTGCTTCGACATGTGCTCCACATTTCTTTTGTGTTGATCCTATGCTTGTGAAGATTTGAAGTATGTTTTATGGAAATTCTTGGGTGATATATCTTGGATTGTAGCTTCTAGTTTGATGAAGAGTGAAAGTTGAGTTCACCTGTTTGTGAACCGGTTTGGTAGAGTTTATCTGTGAACTGGGAGAAATGTTTCTGGTCCATAGTCCTCCACTGGTTTGCTTCTGGTCTTGTAAATCTAGAAGAAGGCTTGTAATGGTGTTATATGTACTCTATCAAAGGTGTTCATGGTTTGGTGCTCTAGAAGACTAGTTTGAGAGTTGCTATGTGTGTGTGTCCAGTCTGGATGGACTGATGGAAAGTGTTATATGTATGAAGTTTTTTCCAGCTATTGTGGATGAATCTGAAGGAATCTAAAATGTGTTACAATCTATGGTGAAGCATTTTATGTGGTCTTCATGTTATCTTATTTTTGTAGAAGCATGTACCTCAAAGTTCATTGGTGTTTTCATTAATTTTGGATGACCTGGTGTTTACACGTCATGTGAAGGATAAGTATCATTTAAGGAAGCATGTGATTGATATGAGATGTTGTTTTTGGTCTTGGTAAAGTGTTGGTTTGGTCTGCTCTCAATCTCTTCCACCACGAGAATGTTGAGTTTCTGACCTAATTTGAATTTTTAAAAAGAAGAGTGTGTATCCGACCATGGAGAAAGTTTATTGTGGTGGATCTTCTATTGCATTGAGAAAGTGTTCTCTGTGTAACATTCTTCTTTCTATCTTTTTGTATCTTAAGGCAGTGAGGCTCTCTATTGGACAATGAGTCCTATTTTTGGTAGTTATCCCTTTGGTAGTGAGCCTCTTGTAATCATTTTTTCAATTACTCTATATTGTGAGTTAATCCTCACTGTGGATTTTCCCTTATTGGGTTTTCCATGTAAATCTAGTGTTTCTTGTGTTGATATTGCTTTCTTTTATTTGCACTTCATGCTCATACCTAATAATAGATTAAACTGGATGTGGAGTTAATAATTGTTTGAGTTTTATGGATGTGATTGGTGACAACTAATTCACCCCACCTCTCAGTTGTCTTGTGCATTTCAACACATATCTCCCAATTGCAATTTGTGAAGGGAAGAGATCTTATCAAAATCTACAATGCCTTGTTGCATTGGTAATTGTAGTAGTTGTGTTGACACAAGTTAGAACTTGGGCTGCATACTCAATATATTCTTCATAAAGTCTACAAAGGAGACAAAGGATTCACCAGAAGTCCTTGTTATATCTACAACCTTTCCCTTTAGGTCCCTTTCATCATTATTTCTAGAGCGTATTAGATTTTCTCTTTTTTTTTTGTGTGCCTTCGGATGCATCCTTATTCTTTTCTTCACCTTATTTTTCATGTCTTTCTCTGCATCAACATTCTTATTGTCATTATCCTTGTTTTCTTCCTGAGTAGGGATTTCAATGTTAATTGAAGGACTAGTTTCTTTTTGTACTAGAGGAGGAGTGATGTTTTCCTTTGCAATGTCTTCTCTAATCATTGCTTCCTCAACATTCCTTTCTATCATGTCCTCCACATCTAGAGGTGTGTAGTCATGTGTAACTTATTTATTTATATCATGCTCATATTGCATGATATGTCTACACCTCTTCTTCATTATCTTGTTTTGGAGCATGGGTTTGAACATTTACTTCTTCCCTATCTTCTAGTATAATTTCAGCTTTTGCACTATCTCTTCTACTTTGTTAATGCTTTCCTTTCTGATTCTTTCATGATCACTTTGATCTTTTCCCATAAGGGTTGTCACCCTTTTCATAGTTCTGAGGTCTTTGCTGAATACAGTGGCTAAAGTAGCTTTGTCATCCTGAGAGAGAGAACCACTTATTCTTTCCAATGCTTCTTTTTTAAGCCTTGCTTTGTCTTCTACAACTTCTTTCCTTATCTTTGATAAAACATTCCATAAGTTTTAAGGAATATTTTTTTTGATATTCCTCATATCCACCTAAAGAACAACAATGTATTTGCTAATAGCCTCAATAATGGCGGCCTTATCCACCTCATTTGCCTCTTTTTATAGGGTTGCAGTCTCCCCTAACATATCATTTTGCAAAATACTATTGAATACTACCTCTAGTTTCATAGGTGAGGTCTTACTAGTTTTGTTTGTTTTTGTTCTTTGCTTCCACCTTAAGAGTTCTTTTGTTTCTACATTCTTCTTCTTTTCTGAAGAAGCCTTCTTGGCTTCCTTCTTCTTTTCCTTCATGTGTATCACAAATGATTCATTTTACTTTTCTATCTCCTCTTCACTATCTGTGCCAATTATATCAATTCTTCTTCTTTTTGCACTAGCTTCACCTTGTGAAGCATCACTTCTCCTCTTCCAAACCAACTATGGTCCTCACTCTTCTTCTTCTACTTCTTCTACTACATTGACGCTTGTAATATTTTCTCTTACTGCCTTTTACTTCTATCTTTTCTTTGCAGGGGCAACATGTGGTACTACGAAAGTAGTCGTCTTCTTCTTTGTTATTGTCATATGTACAAAAATAGGGGATTTATCCCTTATCAAAAGACTAACCATTATTTTCTTCTTCTCTCCAACAATATGCTAAGTCATGAAGTACTTCTAGATAGAGGGAGGAGTGGTAACTATACTAATAGATATTCTTGTGCTTTTGGATCCTCTTGTAGCACTAGATTCTCCTTTATATTTTTCTCTTGTATGTTACATTTGCTTCCTAGAGATTCCTATTTCCTCTGCAATATCTTCAACCAATTTCCTAAATTTCTTTTGTATTATTGGTTTCTTTTGTTCCATGTACACTTCCATGGATTTCTCTTCATAAATTCCATATCTTTGTTTAATTGTATCTTTTGTGCCTTTTAACAAGATGTCAACTAAACATATTATCTCTTGTTCAGTGACCTCATATCCCAATGTAGGGGTCCACATAGTCCTTGGTTCAATTGTGTCCATGAAGCATTCATTTTTATTGAACAAGAATATGATATCATTTTTATAGTTCTTGACCATTTTCCATGGAATCCTATCTCTCTCATACATTCTTTTCTAAAAAATAGAAAAGAACATAGCAAGTTCCATCTTGTTCATTTCCATCGCCAAGACTACTCATGAACTATTTGATCTAATGAGCCATGGGTCTTCCTTGTAACCATTTCAATCCTTTGGTTCTAGGAAGTTCATTTAGAAAGTAGAACAATCAACACATAACCAAAGTTCCATGCTTGAAAGCATATTTCTTTTCT
Source organism: Sequoia sempervirens (assembly GCA_007258455.2). Lineage (NCBI taxonomy): Eukaryota > Viridiplantae > Streptophyta > Pinopsida > Cupressales > Cupressaceae > Sequoia > Sequoia sempervirens. Next base: position 990,013,617 of record VDFB02281492.1, read on the forward strand.
TTTGCTTGTTTCAAAATTTCCATCAAATATTTCCTTAGAAACTCACAAATATTATAGTGCATTCCCTTTTCCACCATCTCATATGCCACATTAATTGTAGTGGAAGACACAAAATTGTCTCTGCTAGTGAAATAAATTTTGTATCCAACCAACATTGTTGCATACCTCACATCTAGATTCCTAATGGGATTTACTACTAAAGTCTTCTTATCATATGTTGCACCTTTGAGTTCCATTACCACTTAAATTTTAATAGATTTGAACATATGAATTGTTCTCATGGAGTATAGACCAGTAACTTCTCTGATCACTTCTTTAGTTATCATGTTAGGCATGCCAGTCTAAGAAAATTTATTATGGAATCTTCTCAATTACATTCTAACCCACTTTCTATAAAAATAAAAGTTTGAAAACCATTTTCATACATCCAATTTATTTGTGACTAAATTTTAATATTCCAATTTTAGGGAAAAGTTGTTGTTGGCCCCAGTTTGTCATTGCATTAAAATATCAATCTATCAATGCTTGAAACAAATAGTATAGACATGGATCACATGGGAGTTAGTTAGCCCCTTATCACAAATTCTAAGGGGAGTGCTAACCATTTCCAACAATCTCCCCCTCAACATTACTTGAGTGGATTCAAACTCGTGACCCAACACTCTAATACCAATTGTTGGCCCAAGTTTTTCATTGCATCAAAAGATCAATCTATGAACACTTGATAAAAATGGTAGAGACATGGATCACATAGGAGGTGGTTAGTCCCTTGTCACAAATCATAAGGGGAGCACTTATCATTTTACAATAGTTGTCTCCATTAATTTTTTCATCCATAGATCTGCTAGCTTAGTATGATCAAATTCTTCTATTTTACCATGAATATAGATCCTAATATCCTCAATCAGTAAAACCCCATATGCAACATGTGAAAAAGCACCTATCAGACCATTTCAAAATAGGTTCAAACTAATTTCAAACAAATTTCTTTAAAAACAAGGGTAAACAAGTTTCATAAATACCTTTTTCTTCGCTTGCCCAACAAGGGATTTGATGCACTAAATATCAATTCTCCTTGATCACTTCAAGTTCATGCCTTCACTACTCTACTTATTCTTGAATGATTTTGTGAATAAATTTTCCTTAGTGAAATAACTTTAATCCTTTGATTTTACGTAATTTTTCTTTAAATGCTTCAAACAATAAAGTTGGAAACCCTTCATCTATATGCACAGTCAACTTCTAAAGCTCTACAAACTTCCATATCGAGATGTTTTCTTCCACAATCTTCACCAATATATCATGCATGTTGATCTTGATCATATATCTTCATGCTAATGCATCAACACCTCTTCTTTGGCAAGGTAAAAATATTTTCATTAAAGCTCCCCCTAAGCCAAATCTATTGACTTATTTTTTGGAGGAAAAATCTACCCCAAAGTATGGTATAGATTCTTCCTTGACTTTTGTCTCTTCGTTCTTTCTCAAAATATTTTCCATTTCCTTCTTGATTTCTACTAGATCAACCTTTTTAACTAGTTCATTCCTCTTTATCAAATTATCTTTCCTTGTATTTCTACTTCTACAAAACTTGGATATGTGTCCAAGCTTACTACAATTGTAACATGTGACATTCTTCTAACCAATATTCCATCCATTCATTCTAGATTTGCATTGATTAGATTTGTTTCCAAATCCATGACATTTATAACATTATCCTTTGAAAGATTGAATCATTCTACTATTGTTATATGAATTCATCATTTGACTTCTACATTCACTGGCTCTATGACCAAATCTTTTGCATGTAAAACATTGACTAGAGAAGAATGGACCTTTCATATTCATTATGCTTCTATATTCCACTGCCTTATGTCTAAATCTATTGGATGAATAACAAGAACCATTAAAAAATATTAACCTTTGTGCATTTGGTTGTTTAACTGGTGGTCTTCTAGCTTCATTCCTTTGATTCTATATCTTCTTTCCATTGTTCTTCTTTTCTTCAATATTCTTTGGTTCATTAATATTATTTTTTGTATTTGATCTTTCACCCTTTTCAAATCCTAAACCTTCATCATCTTTAAAGCCTTTCTCATTTGCAATCATTTGATCAAGATTTGTAGAAATCATTTTTTTTTTTCATGACTCCTTGATTTTTCTAAATCTGATCTTAGATTTACCACTTCTTGTTTAAGCCTTGTACATTCCTCTAATTTTATTTTCACCATTGTATTCAACCATTCTTCAATTCTTTTCTTTTCTTCAACTTGTACTTTCAGACAAGTGATGCATTCATTTTCTTTCTTCCATTTCTCACTAATTTCCTTATGCCTTTCTCTAAGATTTTTTATTTTCTCTCTCAATTTTCTAATGCATCCATTTTCTTCTTTGATATTTTCTTTCAAATCTTTGTTTTCATCTCCATTCTTTTCAAGATCTTCGTAGGAAAATTTGAGTTCTCCAATTTTTTCAAGTATGCAATCTTCTATGATTCTAACTATATGAATCTCTTTTATAGGAGTAGGAAATTTTCTATCAGCCATGTGTTCAACCTCAAAGACCTTCCAAAAGTGGTTAATCTTCTTCTAAGGAACTCAGATCTGATACCAATTGTTGAACACCCAGAATATTGGGAGGGGATGTGAATCAAGATTCTCTTAAACCATTCAAACATTAAACATCAAATCACAGAATCATATTCAACAGTAATAAAGAAAGAAATAATAAAACATTAACAACACCACATAACACATGAACACTAGGATTTTCACTTAGAAAACTCAAAAAGAGAAAAACCATGGTGAGGGTTAGCTTGCAATATATTATAACCATTATAGTATATTTATAGAAATTCTCATTGTAGGTAGACTCACTATCCAACTAGCCTCACTTCCCATAGAGAAAAATATAGAAGAGAGATGGTGGATCATAGTCTATTTTGAATTGTTACAATTGCATCTATCATTTGCATGAAATATAGTTCCAATGAAGCTCAATAAACTAACTTTACACACTTTATTTGATTCAGATCTAACACTCTACTTTCCTCTACATTTGCATCACTTCAATATTCTACTCAACATTCACAACTATAATTCACATTGCTCTGATAATATTTTCATGTAGAATACTTGCAATATATGCAAGAACATTCCAAAACACCAAAAATATCTAACATATATATTCACATAAACTCTAACATCAATTATGTTGGCCTAATTAGATGTAGTACACAAAATATAACTTTTCATCTCTAAAAATTTAATACATATCTCACACTAAGATTAAAAACTCAATATAACTTAAAATAGGTCGACATGAACCTATATTAGATCCCACATAATATTGAAATAATTATTTAATCTTCACACAACATCAAACATGTTACGTCGGTAGGTCTTAACACCTAAAAAAAAATTCTTCAATTGTGTGTCCACATCCAAACACATGTACTTCAAAACTCAATGCCAACTGGAATTCATATTATACTATCATCTAGATACTTATCTTCAGAACCATAAATCCAAAGACTCATCTACGAAGGAGTGTGGAATATCCCACACAACTACACTATACAAAGATCAACAATAGTTTTCTAGGATGAACTTTTGATACTCATAACTAAAATAAATAAAATAGGGGTGTTCTATCTTTTAGGATATGGAAAACTTGGGGGGATCATATTTCACTCTATTTCATTCAAGGAAACACTAGAGATCTGAATCTAATGGTTAAATTGGATAATGGGTTTACTATAAGGTATCCTTGGGTGTGATTAAAGATAAAAGGGAGTTCACCACTAAGAAAAGGCTTAGTAAGAAGGAAATGTAAATGATATGCAACTCTAGCTATGTAATCTAAAATATGAAACTTCAAATCAAAATAGTAAACTAAGAATGAATAGAGGTGCACATGGAAAATTGAAGATACTTGAAACAAGGTCTGTACTCCAAAAATTGTGACTTTTAATGCACAATGGGACTCATATACTAGTTGGGGTGATTTTTTCCCAGTTTAGGGTTTCAAGTTGAATCCAAAATATGCAACTGGTAAACCAGGATCTACAAAAAATGACTAAAAAGTGGTATACTAAGACTCATACACGCAAGGTGGCAATTTAGTCCCAGTATCAAGGTTGATATAAAACTATAATATCCTTTAGTGATCTCTTGCAGCTTCTCTCATGTCCAATCTTTGAGTCTGAGACATTGAAATATGGCTTGTAGGTGACTTTCCGTAATCTTGCAAGAAGGGTGACAACTTTGACAAATTTGCAACTTTGACAACTTTCTCCAATCTTTCTCTTCAATGGATCTTCAACCTAAATCTACAAATCACACATCAAAGAGAGGGAAAATGTCATTTTGTTAGTGGATAGGGGTTTTCCTTGGTCAAACCCCATTTTCGTAATCAAACATTGAAGTGAATAGAAATATAATGGAGGAATAATGAATGGACAAATAATCTATGTTGTAACTCACCAAACCATTTGAACAAAGGCTCCAATTTTGTATGAAATTTATAGGATGAATGTAAATCTTGACTCTTGATTGAATCGTAAAACCCTACATCATGAATGTTAGCTCAAAAACATACATGATGCATGATAACTTTGACATGATGCTTGAGTTTTGATTGTAGCTGCAAAATGCTTGATAATAAGCTCTTGAATGCTCTTGAATTCTCTTGAATACTTGAATTACTATATCACACTTGCTCATTAAAATTGCTCTGTCTTGTTAGCTCTTGTTAGGTACAACTATGTGAAATAACCTCGTATTTATACTTGTTTATGCCAAATTTCCCAAAATTACAACACTACAAGTTGACATTAGATCTAGGAGAATAAAATCCAAGAAGGACTCATATGCCAGTTAGGGTGTATGAGTCCTAGTAGCCTAGGCTTAGGATACAAATTTGTGAAATTTAGGTTCATCCCCAAAAAATTAGGTGGGAACCATATGCCCAAGATGGTGTATGAGTCCCAGATCACTAAATCTAGAATTCATAGCCAAAAATCATTAAATTATGATTTGTCACTTGACATGTTCCAGGATTATCCTCAAAAAGATGCATTAAATAAGGCTTGTGGATACAAAATAGAACCAAATAAGGCATAAAGTAGCCCAATTTTAGTAGAGAGGGCCCAAAAAAGTGTGAATATGTAGAGGCATACATTTTCCTACATGAAATTTAGCCCCCACTTTAGTGAGAGAAGGAACTTTCATCAAACTCACACTAAAGTAGAAAAAATCACATCAAGGGGGGTCCAAATGTACCAATGCTTGTAAGATAGGATGAAAACAATCAAGAAGGTTGCACAAGCCCCCATGATCAAGATCCTATGGAAAAGAAACATAGGGAAAAAACAACACACATGTGAATAATGTAAGGAGCAACAACAAGGAACAAACATACATTACTAAAGACACAAAGAGAAAGAAAAAAAAAGGGGTGGATCAAGCTGGACCATTTGTCCAACATGATCTAGATCAGATCTAAGTTGTTTATCAAGAAAAACATTTACAAGTGGAAAAATATGTACACTATGAAACCAAATACATGCTCACAAGGGCTAGTGAAACCTCAAGTCGTCCACTAGGTGAGCCCCCAGTGAGACACATACACACGTAGACATATGCACTCACACATATAAGCAAATAGCTATGGGAAATTCATGCCTAAGTTCAACTCCCATACACTAATCATACCAGAGCTATACCTTTTGATAACTTTGATAAGGTGCAACACAATAGGAACAACAAGATTCATGAGGCAAGAAAAAATTTGTATGCTAACACCCATGAACAAACAAGATGGCTCCATAGACAAGCAAAGTGTGTTATGCAAGGTGGCCATATAACAGTTATCATATATGAAAAATAGTGTAAGTTATGTTAAAAGGAGTTTTTCTTAGTATCCCACAATACTAGTTTACAATTTTTGGCCAAACTAGACACTGAACTGATTTTTTCTAACTAAATCTTCACTTTCGGGCACTTATAGTGGCTAAACTATGAAAAATTTGAAGATGATGTTGTTAGTGTAATTAATATTTAATTACACTTGCATAACTTTACTTAGGTATATTTTAATTCCTATGTTAATTATTCTCATCTTTATCTTGTTGAGCTATCTTGTTTCTCAAGATAAGATTAGGGTTATGCATACTTTGCTTTTATAAAGCAAATCATCTCATGTAATTACGAATTCTTGAATAATATTATTTTGCACATCTTGCAAAGCTCTTGCTTTTTCTGATTTTCTCTTATGTGGAAGGTTATTTTTTGGTTTGCATTTCAGATCTTGGTTTCTAACAGATGCAAAGTAGTGATTTGTGACATTTTTTTGTAGATTCTAAATATATATTTTTCAATTTTTTTTGAATCAGATTGCACTTTTTTTTCCATCTCATTTGAAAACTAGTTTTTCTCAATAAACACCATTTTTAAGGAGTGACGCTCACCATATAACACAAATTTTTTTTCATGAAGAATAAAATTCTATTTTTTTTTCAAATTTATATTTGTAACTATGATATCTAGTGCTTCCAATTGGTTTCATAGTGTTTTATTGAATATTTTTTCCTTAATCAAGTTTTGAAGTCAAACCAATTACAATTCAGACATAGGCGAATTGTATAACAAATAACCTTTTTTGTATGTATTGAAATTCAATTTTTTTTTTGGTTGGATCAAGGACTTCAATATCTAGTGCACTCATATTTTTCAAATTTTTTTTTTTTATAATCTTCTATTTTTCCACATGTGCAGAACATAGAGCTTGATTTTCGGTGAAAAACCTACATTCACAAGAATTAAAAAATAAATATAATAATAAATATAAATTTATTTAAAATTATATTTTTTGGGAATCTTATAATAAGTTCTAAATACTTACAAAAAATAAATTTTAAATTAATTCATTTCATCCCCCAAAAGGTAAATCAAAAGTGGTTTTTTATCAGCATTTTCATAGGTGTAAAGGAGACTCTGTTATAGGTATGGTTTAAAACTAGCGAGGTTCTATCCAAGAGGGTTTGATCTAAGGTAGTTTTATCAAAACCTATTCAATTGGAATGCCTTAAATGGAACTTTTTAAGGCTCAAATCATTATATTTTCTAAAAAAATGTGATTTCAGTAAAAATCAAAATCTCCCTGAAATTGTAAACCAACTTTGTGGGATCACCCACTTAGGGGAGATCATGCCTAACGTCTCCGAGAAATGACCAATAAAATAATAGAAGATTCACAACTTACAGGATACAATGTGTCACATCAAGCCAATAAGAGGAATATAATATGCTAAGAGAGATAATGCTCTGGAGGGATATCACACCCAATGTCACCACAAAGAGAAAGATGCATCACATGAAGTAATAAGACTACACAAGGAAACATGATTTGTAATGCAAATTAATAATTCCAATGTATGCCCCTACTTTAAATAAATTACTAAACACCATGTTGTGATAAATTACTTTAAAGTAGCAAATGATCAATGCTAACAATAAAGAGGACATGAGAGCTTATTTGGAAAGCCCTATGCCAAGTATTATGTTTCCAAATGAAGCTACATCATGAAAAGGGGTTGCCACCACAATGAAATCCAAAATCACATAAGGGATCCACAAATTCAGGATGAGTATATCTTTGCTACAATGTCAATAGCTCAGAGCTCAGTACTGTCATTATTCCCCAAATACACATGGAATAGGAAAAATGACACAAAGAGAGTGAAAACAAAGAAACAATTTCGAGTCAACATGTAAGAGACCTAAATGTCTCAATGCCTTACATCATCCCCAAAAGGAAAAAACAAGAAAAATGATAAGATAAAGGAAAAGCTTTTGGGTCAACATGGAAGAGACCTAAATGTCTCAATGCCTTGCATCATCCCCAAAATGAAAACAGAAGATAAAGAAAAGATAAAGGTTTACAACATAGAGAAGAATGTCACAAAGAGAGAGATACATGAAAAAAATGGTACAAGGGATCACATTACGCATATGCAATCACATAAGAGAAACATGGAAAAGAAAATAAAGACAATACTAGTAAGGCATATGCAAGTCAACCTATTATCATGTCGTTTGCATCCCAATCTTGTTCATCATATATAGAAGGAAGAAAACTAGCCAAAGGGACAACAACAAGTGCCAAACTAGAGTCATCACCAATTTCAACACTCTTCCTACGAGAATTATCATTTAAGCTCATAGAAGAGGAAAATAATGTATTCAATTCATTATGCACTTCCTCATCAATTTTAGCAATCTCATCATCATCGTATAAGTTAATCATAGCAGGAGGTCGAATGATAATGTCCAAAGAAGGTGCTAGTCCTCGTTGTGGTTGTGATATAGGATCTTTTTGTTGCAGCAAAGAGGGAGACTCATTGTGTATTGCTTCAATCAAGTTTGGATGGTGATTTTATTTATTTTTCTCTTTTTTTAACCTTCGAGCAAGAGCACAATGTCTACACCTATGCTCTCTAGAATTTATGTTTCTTTTTATGTGATTTTAAAGTTGTGTTTGTCTAGGAGTGGGTCTATCAACCATAATTTTCATTTCTTCCCTAAGGGGAGGAATGGAAGGAACCATGGGAGGTTGTTCAACAAATTTCTCTTTAGCTTTGTAAATTGTTTTTTTTATCTTAGGAGGCGTGATAGGATTGTTTTGGTTGTCTCTTCGTGTTTTGTAGGAGATAGGAAAATTATCTGTTATGGATTGTTCTTAGTTATTTGGAATTCCTTTAGGTTTAATCATAGCTTCGTTAAAAATAGGAAGTTCAATCATGGGTTGATGCATGTTTCTAAGGGATATTTTTTCTATGCTTTTCACATTAAAATTTTGCTAGGATTTGAAAAAGAATTCTTCATGAGGCTTAATAGGTTCCATAGACTTGGGCCAAAATCAATCCAATGAAAATTTCCCATTGGAAGACATGCGATTAAAGCTACTATGGTGCATAGTAAATATTTTATTATCAAAGGGAAAATTTAAACATTTATGCATGATCAATAGGACAACTTCCATAAAGTGTAGCCATGGATAACCAAGCTTCACATGAAATTGATCCGATGTTAGGATGATGGAGAATTGATTCAGAGTGAGTAGGGGAAGAAAAAAAATTAGATGATAAAGACACTTGCTTGGTGCTTCTCTCAATAACTCTTTATATGGACCTTTCCAATCCACTACTCCTTCAAGGAAATGATCCAACTCACCTAGGGTTCTTGTACTTAGAAAACTAAGAGGGATTAGAACCACTTATAACATGTTTCATATGACTAATCCAAAACACAACACCCTAACTTGCACTTAGGAAACTTCATTTTCTCATCACTCTCACCTTTAGGCCTCTTTACCCTTTAAACCCTTGTAGCCCTTCCTGGTAGGACAGTCAGAATAAAATACACATAAAATCCTATACCAGGCCCAAACCACTGAACTTACAAAAGTATTATATGCCACTACAAGGCCTCAAAACCTCCCTTCTTGACAGTGGATAGAAAGACAACAATGGGCCAATGTAATGCTACTCCAAGAGGCCTAATTGGTTACCTACAACAGGATTTTGACTATCTAGGCTCTCCCCTTCACCCCAAATCCTTGAATCAGATTCTTTCAGGCTATTTACATCCATTCCTAACATTCCTAAGTGCCTTCTCTAACAAAATCACTATAAAAAGGAAAAACTCAACTTTTTGCTTCACAAACTAGGCCTGTCACATGAAGATGCCAGGCCTAGAACAATGCATAACTCCCTCCACTCATAATTCCATTCTCTAGAACCTTGTGAATATAAAAATATGTACAAAAAACTTCCATCTCACCAAGATTGAGCAATTTTACACTGTGGAGATGGAAGAGAGAACCAATTTTCAATCAAAACCCTAGTTTTGAGGGTTTTTAGACCTGCCCCTGGTAAAATGGCAATATCTCCTCTTATACCCAATGAAAATCTACCAAATCACCTCCAAATGAAATCCAAGTCTTCCCTCTATCCATTCATAATGGGTTTATTCTCGTAAAAAATGTATGAATGTCGTACCACGAAAGAAATCAGAGTTTTTACAAAAAAATTACTAGAAAAAAATATATTTTTGCATCAGATCATCAAAATGGCTCAAAAACAACCATTCCTCAACAAAGAGAATCCTATTTCAATCTTCAAAACACCTTCCCAATTTCCTATAATTAAAATTTGCATTAGTTGGAAGTTGGAAACTAGAAAAACTTCTCTTAGACTCCTAATTTCATAGTTAAGGCAAGTTACACTACTTCCCACAATCCCGATTACAATGAGCCTTCAAGAGGTGTAAAAGGACACCAAAAGTCACTTCAAAACATCAAGGAAACTCCCCTCAAGTACCTGGTTGCATCATGGCATCTTGATTCTTTAATTTTCCTAGATGCACCAAGTTTACATGGTGAGGAAGGAGACCTTGTTATTACATCAAAACTCAAGACCAAGCCTAAAAACCTATTAAAAGTCATTGAAGATGGTTGTTAGGACCTTATTACATCATAATCAACTTGACATTAAACAAAAAAATCAAACAAGGCCTCAAAGAGGCATGGAGACCCCAAGGTGCCCCTGCACCATGCACCTGAGGTGGAAGAAATCTCAAGTACCACCTGAGATCAGTTGCTGCAAAGTAGTACCATACTATTTTATGTCCTCTTCACTCATCCAAGTTGCATCTTTAGGTGGAATACGCTACCATTTAACAAGATATTCATTATATACCTTTTTCCTTGTCCTTTTTACCTCTTTGGTGTCTAGAATGGCTTCAAGTTTCAAGGGTTCAGATGGTCGAAGGCCCTGCGCCCAATCATCATCAGCTTCCATACATGTACCTCCATCTAAATATCCCTTAAAGGGGTAAAAGTTAGCCACATTAAAGATAGGAGAGATAGCCATTCTAGGAGGGAGTGTTATCTCATATGCATTTTTTCCAAACTTGTGAATTATTTTGCATGGGCCTATTTTCTTCATGTGAAGCTTTGTGTATTTTCCTTTAGGAAACCTCTCCTTCTTCAAGTATGAAAAAACTAGATCTTCCACCTTATATTTCACATTTCTTCTTTTCAAATTTTCCCTCTCTTTGTATTGATTAACACTTTTCTTGAGATTTTCTTTCAGTTGATCATGAATAGATTTCATTTCAATAGTAGACTCCTATCCTTCTGCACTCCTCTTCTCCATTCCTTTCAGATCTCTCAACCCAAAGATACCTCTAGGATTCATTCCATACACTACCTCAAAGGGAATTTTACCTATGCTCCTATTGATAGAATCATTATATGCATACTCTACTTGAGGCAACACTAGATCCCATTGCACACCATGTTATTTTTCCAAACACCTCAAGAGATTACCAAGTGATATGTTAACCACCTCTGTCTATCTATCTATTTGAGGATGGTAGGCTGAACTATACTGCAAATTAGTCCCCAAATTTCTGCATAAGGTCCTCCAAAAGTGACCTATGAACTTGGAGTACCTATCAAATACAATGCTCATAGGAATGCCATGCATTCTCACAATTTCCTTGAAAAACAGACCTGCAATATTAGAGGCATCACTAGTGCATCTACAAGGAATAGAATGTGCCATCTTGTTGCATCTATCAACTACTACAAACACACTATCAACCCACCCCTTTGTGTCATAGGCAGTACCAAGACAAAATCCATACTTATGCTCTCCCAAGGCCTACTTGGGATTGGTAGAGGCTGATAAAGACCAACATTTGATGTGGTCCCTTTTTCTCTTTGACATATGGTGAAAGTTTCCACAAACCTTCTCACATCCATCTACATTTTAGGCCAAAAGTAGAATCTCCTAACTTGCTCTAGATTTTTGTCAAGTCCAAAGTGCCCTCCAAGACTCCCACTATGCTTTTTCTTTATTATATTCTCCCTCATAGAGCACTTGGGAATGAACAATTGAGCCCCTTTAAAGAATAGACCATCTTGGTAAAACATAATTAGCATAATCACTATGAAAAGCATCAGAAAATTAAGAACAAACTTCAAAAGCAACCTTGAAATCTTCATCCTCCTTATACATACATTTGAGAGCTTTTATGCCCACACTTTGTAATTGCACTTCTTGAACCATCATGACCCTTCTACTAAGGGAATCTACAACCTTATTAGCTTTCCCCTTCTTATGTTTTATGGAGAATGTATATGCTTGTAGGTATTCAACCCACTTCATGTGTCTTTGGTTCAATTTTTCTTGTCCATTCAAGAAACTAAGAGCATGGTTGTTAGTGAATACTATAAACTCCCTTGGTAACAAGTAGTGCCTCCATTTATTTAAAGCTTGGACCATAGAATACAATTCAAGATCATATCAAGAGTACTTTATTTTGGCTTCATTTAGTTTTTCACTAAAAAATGCAAGCGGTCTTCCCTCTTGACTCAAAACAACACCTATAGCTTGATTACTTGCATCACACTCAATATTTAAAAAATTATTAAAATTAGGAAGATCAAGGATAGGCTGTTGTGATACCTTTCTTTTCAAGTACTCAAACCTTTCATTTTCTGCATTGGTCCATTGGAACTTACCCTTCTTATCTCCTTTGATTGTATTAATGATGGGGCCACAAATATGGTTGAAACTCTTGGTGAACTTCATCTAGAAGCTTGCTAGGCCATGAAAACTCCTCACATCACCCATTGACTTAGGTGTTGGCCAATTAAGAATAGCCTCAACCTTTGATGGATCAACTTTCAAACTGCCTTGTGAGATAACAAACCTAAGGTAGACCAATTCTTCTTTCATGAACTCACATTTTTGTAAGTTGATTTAAAATTTTTCTTCATGCAGTCTTCTAAAAACTTGTCCAAGATTCTCCAAATGATCCTCCTTGGTCCTACTAAAGACAAGAATGTCATTGAAATAAATCACAACAAATTTGCAATAAAAGGTTTCAATACCTCATTCATTATCCTCATGAAAGTACTAGGGGCATTAGACAAGCCAAAAGGCATCACCATCCACTCATAAAGACCTTCATTGGTCTTGATAGTTGTCTTCCATTCATACCTTTCATGAATCCTAATTTCATGATACCCACTTTTCAAATCAATCTTTGAAAAGTAGCGAGCTCCTGCTAGACAATCCATAAGATCCTCCATCCTTGGCATATGAAACCTATATCTGATGGTTATCCTATTTATGGCTCTTGAATCAATACATAATCTCCTTTTACCATCCTTCCTTGGATCTAGCATGGTTGGAACAACATAAGGGCTTAAACTCTTCCTCACAAGGCCCTTATCCAACAACTCTTGCACTTGCTTTGCTATCTCTTCATTTTGGGCTGGTGTCATCTTGTAGGAAGCCTTATTGGGAAATGTAGAACCTAGTATCAGGTCAATATGGTGGCTGATATGTCTAATTGGAGGCAGGGAACTAGGGAATTCATCCACTACAATCTCCTTATACTTATCCAAAAAAAATTAGACTTCACTAGGTATGGGTTTCCCTTTGTTTGAAGACAAAAAAGACCTACATTTTGTCTTCACAACCAAGGAAAACCCTAGACCTCCCTCTTCCTTTAAGGTCTGCAAAAACTCTTTCTCACCTACCACCATGATGCTAGACCAAAGTTGTTTATCTACTCCTTCATCCTATAAGGGATTCACAATGAAAGTGTGCCCATCTTTTGTTATGTGTAGGTGTTCTTCTCCCCATCATGTTGGGCTTTCCTATCATACTGCCAAGGGAATCCTAAGAGAATATTAAAAGCATCCATGGGGGTAACACCACATAAAATTATTTCCTTATACTCTCCAATCTGAAATTCCACCCAACATTGCTCATTAACTAGCACTTGTTGGCCCTTATTCAACCAGGACACCTTATATGAGGTAGGGTGAGGAATCTTTTTTAGTTTTATTTTCTCAACAATTTCTAGAGACACTAAATTATCAGTGGAACCAAAGTCTACAATTACCTTACATACCTTCCCATGAGATTTAAATGAAGTCTTGAACAAGGACTTTCTTTGTAGTGGCTCCTTGGAACTTGACACCTTGAGAAGTGTTCTTCTCATCATCAAGCTCTCTCCAAATTCAAGATCAATAGGTCTAGAGGGTGAATTTACACTTTTTGCATCCTCCTCTTGCACCAATTGGTTCCTTCTATCTCCACCTTGAGAGGTTGAATCTTTCTTTTCAAGACACTTGAAAGATGGGTGCCCAAAATTGTTACAAGTGTAGCACCTTCCACATAATGAATTGGAACCTCTTCCATTCAATCTGCCTCTTCCATTAGACCTCCTACTTCTGAATTCTCCTCTTTATTCTTAGTTTTTTTCCTATTTTCCACTTGACTCCCCTTGTTGTCTTTGTGAATGGTTTCTACCACAAAAAATTCCTCTTCCCTTGGAATTTCTGCGTTTAGCCCTTCCTTGCTGCTCTTGCTTTCTTCTTAACTTCTCCTCTACCTTGCATGCTACTTGGAAGAACTCTTCCACTATTTTGGGAGTCACAAGACTCATCTCATCTTGAATTTCAAATCTTAGGCCATTCAAATATCTGGACACTTTCTTCTTGTCATTTTCTACATGACCACACCTCATATTGAGTTTGTGAAACTCCTTAGTATAGGTTGCCATCTCCATATCATTTTTCTTTAGGATTCGTAGCCTCCTAAACACTTAAACTTCATGATCTATAGGTAAAAATTGTGCCTTCAATCTGCTCACCATTCTGTCCCAAGAGGAAATCATATTCTTTCCCTCTTTCACTCTTTCTCCTTGGTAGTAATTCCACCAAGTCAAAGCATCCCCATTCAACTTTGTCTTTGCAAACTTAACTTTCTTATCTTCTAAGATCTCCTTATATTCAAATTAATTATTTAAGCTATCAATCCATTCTAGTAGTGCCTCAACATTCATCTTTCCCCAATACATGGGAATATCCACCTTCACTTTAGTGGCTTCTACTTTAATGGTCTTCAAGGCTCCAATGAACCTTCTCTCTTCAGGAGGCATCTTCTCTTCCAGATGGCTTTCCTCTCCACCCTCTACCTCCTCATCTGAGGTACTCTCTTCCTCAACATTTCCTTTCCTTCTCTCTAAGGCCTCTATTCTGTCCCTAAAGGCCCAGATCTACCTTGCCACAACAAACCCACCTTTTGGAGGCATTTTCCTTTTTTTCACTACAACCTCCAATCCTCTTCATGCAACCTTCTTTTTTTCAAATCAAAGCCTTGGATCTGATACCAATCTAATGCAGAGTGAGTAGGAGAAGACAAAAAAATTAGATGATAAAGACACTTGCTTGGTGCTTGTCTCAAATACTCTTTATATGTATCTTTCCAATCCATGACTCCTTCAAGGAAATGACCCAAATCACCTAGGGTTCTTGTACTCAGACAACTAAGAGGGCTTAGAACCACTAAGAACATGTTTCATATGACTAATCCAAAACACAACACCCTAACTTGCACTTAAGAAACTCCATTTTCTCATCGCTCTAGCCTTTAGGCCTCTTTACCCTTTTAACCCTTGTTGCCCTATCCGGTAGGACAATCAGAATAAAATTCACATA
This sequence comes from Sequoia sempervirens, assembly GCA_007258455.2. Taxonomy (NCBI): domain Eukaryota; kingdom Viridiplantae; phylum Streptophyta; class Pinopsida; order Cupressales; family Cupressaceae; genus Sequoia; species Sequoia sempervirens. The sequence continues at coordinate 990,029,202 of VDFB02281492.1, forward strand.
CAATCCTATACTAGGCCCAAGCCACTAAACTTAGAAAAGTATTATATTCCCCTACAAGGCCTGAAAACCTCCCTTCTTGATAGTGGGTAGAAAGAAAAGAATGGACCAATGTAATGCTGCTCCAAGAGGCCTAATTGGTTACCTACAATAGGATTTTGACTATCTAGGCTCTCCCCTTCACCAAAAATAATTGAATCAGGTTCTTATAGGCTATTTACATCCATTCCTAACATTATTGAGTGCCTTCTCTGACAAAATAACTCTAAACAAGCAAAACATGACTTTTTGCTTCACAAAATAGGTCTATCACATGAAAATTCTAGGACTATAACAATGCATAACTCCCTCCACTTATCATTCCATTCTCTAGAAACTTGTGAATATGAAAATATGTACAAAAATCTTCCATCCCACCAAGATTGTGCAATTTTACACTGTGGAGATGGAAGAGAGAACCATTTTTCAATCAAAACCTTAGCTTTGAGGGTTTTTAGACCCGCCCCTACTAAAATGAAAATATCTCCTCTTATACTCAATACAAATCTAGAAAATCACATCCAAATGAAAGCTAGGTCTTCCCTCTATCTAGTTATAACAGGTTTCTACCTGTACAGAATGTATAGAGGTCGTACCATGCAAGAAATCAGAGAGTTTTTACAAAAAAATTCCAAAAAATAGTATATTTTTGTATTAGATCATCAAAATGGTTGAACAACAACCATGCCTCAACCAAGAGAGGCCTATTTCAACCTTAAACACCCATAATCAACATCTTGCAATTGAAATTTGAATTTGTTGGATGTTGGAAACTAGCAAAACTTCACTTAGACTCCTAATTGCCTAGTTAAGGAAAGCTACACTACTTCCCACAAGCCTGATTACAATGAGCCTTCAAGAGGCATAAAAAGACACCACAAATCACTTCAAAACATCAAGGAAACTCCCCTCATCTACCTGGTTGCATCATGGAATCGTGATTCTTTAATTTTCCTAGATGCACTAAGTTTACATGGTGAGGAAGGAGACCTTGTTATTACATCAAAACTCAACACAAAGCCTAAAAACCTATTACAAGTCATTGAATATGGTCCTTAGAACCTTATTACATCATAATCAACTTGAAATCAAACAAAAAAACCAAACAAGGCCTCAAAGAGGCATGGATACCCCAAGGTGCCCCTACACCAAGAATGATACATCTAGTTGTTTCGGTTTAATTTTTAGAGGAAGGGTGATCGATCCCATTGTAGGGCAAGAAAAATCATTATGGATTTTAATCCATACTTTTGGTTTATCATGTGTTTCTTGATAAAGTTCATACACAAGTGATAATTCCTCGGTGATCACATTCTCTCCATAGACATGATAAATTAATATTCCATTAGTGGGCTTGTCATTGATTCGACTAGCTATGTAAAGAGGACCATTAGGTGCATTTCTAATAATATCTTTAGATGAGAAAGCTCAATGTCAAGAGGCCTTTTAGTTTAGGCCTTATGACATTGAGTTTTGATCAATGCAACCAACCCATCCATAGGATGTTTTTTATTAGTATCCATAGGACCTTGTTTATTAGTATTAATGTTATCATCATTTGTTTCAACATTCATCACATCATTCTTCTTAGTTTCACTAGTTTTGAAGAATGAAATATTATGATAAGGCATACGGTTGGTAAATATTTACAAGTTTTTGTTGGGATGGGCAACAAAGTTATTTCCTTGATCATTAAAACCTCCAATTTGAAGACAACTAGAATCAATGAGGTCTTGCACAAGATGTTTAAGAAACTTATAATGTTTTGTGTCTTGTCCATTTTTTCGGTGATAATGGAAATAAGAATTCAATCTAAAGTTTAGAGGTAAAGGTTTATTAGGATCAAGATTTTTAATAGGAGATAAGGAAATCATCTTCCATTCTAGAAGTTTTAACATTATGTTATGTAGGGTATGTTGGATGTTGTGGTTGTGTTCTTGATATGTGGTTGTCATTGATGTCAACACTGTTAGCATTGATGTATTATAGGTTGTATATGTCGAGGATATTGAGAAAATTGTTATAGAGAGAGTTGGAGGTTGATAGTGGAATAGTGAAGGTCATGAAGGTGTCTTGCTCAATACGTTGATGATTAGTCATTGTGGACTAAAGGGTTTATTGTTGAGTATATCTAGTTTATCCACCAAAAGTTTCAGAGGTCCGCGTGAAGATTTAATTGTGTTATGAATAGATCTGTTCTGACAGTTTTTCTAGGGATTCAGTTAGTGTTCCTTATTGAAGTTGATGTGATTCTAGTAATTTCAATTGCTATGGATGCTTCTCTAATGATTCTTGATGCTTGTGGATGGTTCTAGATCATGCTCTATCTTTGGTGCACATTCACATTGATTGATGTGCTCGTGGTTGAAGATTTTTCTCTTGTGTGTTTGGGTTTTTATGTTCTTGGCCGACATGGTAGTTGTAATGTATTTTGGATCCTTGGAGATTAAAATTTGAATGTTTGGCATGCTCGAGGATATTGTTTTAAGTATTCATTATGTTGTGGCTGATGGTGTTTGACTCGTATTGAGAATTTACTTGTAAATTTGGGCCGACATTGTGTATATGTTTTATATTTCATTTTGGCCAATAAAGTTGTTGATGAAATTCCATATTGCGGATATATAAGAGAAGTTGTTTGTGTGAAGTTATGTAGTGAAGAAGTTTTAGAGAAAGAGCAAGTGTGTGAATAGTTATCTAATCATTCGATTGCAAAGAAGAGTGTGAAGAACTTTGAGTGAAGTGTGAAGGAGTGTTTCTATGCTTAACCAGAACTGTAATCAGGCTTTGCTAAGCTATTTTCTCAGTTCATACCCTTTGGATCTAATCTGAATTACTATAAGAAAGTGTGTCTTCTTTGGGAAGTGAGCCCTCTTGTATTTGAGTAGTGAGCTCTAGGCAATGTTCTTGAATGCATGTGAATTCCCATTATTCTTCATTATACTTTTAACAAGGTATAACATTGTGGACTGAAATCCACTGTGGTTTTTCCCCTAACAGGGTTTCCACATAAAAAATTCTTGGTGTTCTCTGTGTTTTTGATGTGCTGATTATCTATGGTTTATTGTTCATTCATCAGATCTGAGATCAAGTTAAGTTAAGTTTGAAAAGTTTAAATATTCTATGACAACTGATTCACCCCTTGCTCTCAGTTGTATGTCCTTGTTTTTCCAACAATTGGTATTAGAGCAGGTTCCTCTAAAGAATTTTAAAAGCTTGAGGTGATCCAAGATGGCATCATACAAGAAGGACAATCCTAGATTCAATGGAACAAACTACTCTCTATGGAAAGCTAGAATGGAGTGTCATTTGAGGTGTATTGGCGAATCCTTCTAGAAGATTACAAAGAAAAAATGTGTTATTCCTCATAATGTTCCTTCAACTCTTGATGAGATTAAAGAGGCTAAGATTAACATCAAGGATATTGAAGCTTTGTTGAGTGCTCTGATAGATTCAAAAATGACAAATGTGATGGATCTGAAGACAACTCATGAGATCTAGAAGAAGATTGAGACTTTGAATGAGGGGGATGCACTTGTGAAGGTCGCTAAGCTACAAAGTTTGAAAGGAAAGTATGAAACTTTGAAGATGGGTGAAGATGAAAATATTTCTTCTTTTATGCAAAGAGAAAATGAACTTGTGATGGGTATTAGATGTGCTAGTGGTACCCTAGATGAAAAAAAATTGTAGCTAAAGTGCTCAGATCATTTCCTCCCTCTTACAAATCAAAGGCTCATGTTATTGAAGATCTCATAATAGTAACAAATGTGACAAGAGATATGTTGATTGGTAAACTTGTTTCCTTTGAGTTGAGTGAATTTGGTGATTCTACCCCCAAGACTGAATCTGCATTTAAGGCCTCTATATTTGGAAGAAACAAGCAAAGATATGATATGGGAGAGAGTTATAGAAAGACATTCAAGTATGAGGAAGAGATGAAACAACTTGAAAATGAAGAAAGAGAGGTAGAAGAGCTAGAAGCACTGATTGTGAAGAAAGAATGTGGAGCACAAGGTAAGTATAAAGGAAAGTTTCCTATTAAATGTTTCTCTTGTAGTAAAATAGGTCATTTTTCTTCAAGGTGTCTTGAAAGAGTTCCTAGGTCTAAGCCTAGCAAACCTAGATTTCAAAAGAAATGCTATTATGATGAAGAAGGTGTGTCTGATGGAGAATTTGATAAATAAAATGGAAATGGAGATGAATGGGTTTTCATTGCTATTAAGGAAAATGGTCAGCTAGCTATTGAATCTGCTAAAGTTGAGAAAGATCTTGCAACCTGAATTAAAGAAAAGGATGAGTGGGTTATTGACAGTGGATGCTCACATCATATGACTAGTGACAAAATAAAATTTGTAAGTTTAGAGAAATATGATGGTGGGGTTGTAAGATTCAGAGATAAAAATGCTGGTGTGATTCGTGGTAGAGGATCTATTTGTCTTGGTGGAAAACATAACACTGATGATGACCATTTTATGTTGAAGGCTTGAAGCATAACCTGTTGAGTGTTGGAAAAATGGTGGAAAAGGGTTACAATATTTAGTTCAAAGATGGAAGATGTGGGATACTTGGAATCTCTGGAAATGTAATTGCTTCAGGTACAAAGAAAAGAGGTAATATTTTTCACTTGAGTGTTGCTAATAAAAGTTGTTTAATTTCTCAAGTAGATGAAAGATGGTTATGGTATATGATGCTATTTCATGTGAATTTTGATAACATTTTCAAGGTAAGGTCCACTCAAGAAATAAGTGATATACCTAAGCTAGTGAAGCCTACTAACACAATATGCAAGGAATGTCAGATGGAAAAAATAGACTAGAGTTTATTTTTAGAGAAAACAACATCATTCTAATGGAGTATTGGAGCTGGTGCATACTAATCTATGTGGTCCCTCCAAAATTAGAAGTCTACAAGAAGAAAGGTACTTTATGTTGCTTATTGATGATTACTCTAGGATGATATGGGTTGCTTTCTTAAGAGAAAAATGTGAAGCATTAGAGAAGTTCAAAAGTTTCAAATCTATGTCAGAGAATGAGACAAGTCTGAAGATCAAAAGCCTAAGGTCAAATAGAGGTGGTGAGTTCACCTCCTAGGAGTTCAATTCATTTTGTGAAGAGCATGAAATCAAAAGATAGTTATTTTCTCCCCGAACCCCTCAATAGAATGGAGTTGTAAAGAGAAAGAAAAAACAATTTTGGATGCTACTAGAATAATGATGTTGGAAGGAAATGTGCCTCACATCTATTGGAGAGAAGTTGTAAGCGCTGCTATGTACACTATAAACCCAATAAATGTCAATGTTATTTCTAGTAAGACTCCCTTTGAGTTGTGGTTTGGCTATAAGCCTAATGTTAAATATTTCAAGATCTTTGAAATAAAGTGTTATATTAAGAGAGATGAGGACATAGACAAGTTTTATGCAAGGAGCGATGAAGGAATCTTTCTAGGTTACTCTACTAAAAGCAAGGGTTACCGATGCTATAATAGAAGATTGAGAAAAATGGTTAAAAGTGAAACTATAAGAGTTGATGAGGAATCTGCTAGATCATACAGATACTGTGGATATGATTTAGATGACCAGCAAGATAGTACCAAAAAAAAAAATGCTCAGACATAGAACCAAGTTCAAATTGTTTCATTAAATCAAGAAAGTCAGGAAGGAGAGATAAGTGGAAGTGTAGAAGAAAGAACAAAAGAACCAGAAGTGCAGAAGAATCCTAAAATTCTAAGGTATGTAAAGATAAATCATTCTAAAGATAAAATTATAGGAGATAACAATAAAGTTGTACATACTAGAAGAAGGATTGCATAAGAGTATTGTCTAATTTCCAAGACTAAACCTAACAATTTCAATGAAGCTTGTAATGATGAACACTAGATGGAAGCTATGAAGGAAGAACTGATGTAGATTGAAAATAATGATACATGGATTCTTTTTCCCAGACCTAAAGATAAAAATGTGGTTGGTACTAAATGGGTCTTTTAGAATAAGCTGAATGAACAAGGTGAAGTGGTTTGGAATAAAGAAATACTAGTATGTAAAGGGTATTCACAAATGGAAGGTATTGATTTTGAAGAAACCTTTGCCCCTGTTGCTAGAATTGAAGTTGTAAGATTATTTCTTGCTTATGTTGCATATAAGAACTACAAAGTCTATAACATGGATGTGAAGACAAGCTTTCTAAATGGTGAGTTAGAAGAAGAGGTATATGTTGAATAGCTGGATGGATTTCAACTGAATGATAAAAAAGACACAGTTTTCTAATTGAAGAAAGCTTTGTATGGACTCAAGCAAGCCCCCAGAGCCTAGTATGCTAGAATGGATGAATACTTACTAAAGATTGGATTCAATAAAGGTATTGCTAACAACAACTTGTATTTTAAGTTGAATCATGATAAAGAGTTGATTATTGAAGTCTTTGTTGATGACATTATTTTTGGAGGTGATGATGATCTATGTATGAAGTTTGCTGATGAAATGAAAAGTGAATTTGAAATGAGTATGATTGGAGAGATGAAGTTCTTTCTGTGATTGCAAGTCACTTAGCTAGACAATGGGATTTTCATATCTAAGTCCAAATATGTGAGAAAGTTGTTGAATAAGTTTGGCATGGAAGACTCAAATCCTATTGGTACACCCATGGTAATCAGATGCAAGTTAACATAGAATGATGATTGTCCTAAGGGAAATGAAACAAGATACAAGTCAATGATTGGTAGATTTCTCTACTTAACTCAGACTAGACTAGACATCATGAATGTTGTGTGTATGGTTGCTAGATATCAAGTTGATCCCAAAGAATCTCATGTGACTGCTGTAAAGAGAATTTTTAGATACCTGAAAGGAATAGTTGATTTTGGGCTTTGGTATCCTAAAGATGATGACCTTACCTAGAGTGCCTATACTGATGTGGATTGGGAAGGATATGTAGATGATAGAAAAAGCTTTAGTGGTGGTGCCTTCTTCCTAGGGAAGAAGCTGGTGTCTTGGTTGAGTAAGAAGAAGAATTCCATACCCCTATCTACTACTGAGGTAGAGTATATTACTACTACAAATAATTGTACTCAAGTGTTGTGGATGAAACAGATGTTGAAAGATATCAAAGTAGTATATGATGAACCTATTTCCATATACTATGACAAATCAAGTGCAATAAACATATCGAAGAATCTGGTGCTACACTCTAAGAACAAGCATATATCAATCAAGTTTCACTTCTTGAGGGAGAAAGAATTTAGACTGGAGTATGTGCCTACCAAAGAACATATTGCAGAAATTTTCACCAAGCCATTGCCAAAGGATACTTTTGAGTATCTCAGAGAGATGCTAGGGGTGATTACCACTCTTGATAAGAACTAGAGATGCATTTACTTGCATCAATCTATATGCTGCATAGCTATATTCTTATCTAGATTGATGTTTACATGGTTGTTACTCAGGGGGAGTAGTCAGATGTGCAAATATGTGGTTCAGATCTTGTATGTGGAAAGATAATGCTTATCTTTTCCATTTATGTAAAAGGGGGAGAAAATATTTGTGAAAAAAAAATGAGTAGAAGAGTCAGAATCTAAGGGGGAGTAAGTGATAATTGAGAGTTGCGTTGATGATTTTTTTCGCATCATGTGTTGCCATCAATGCCAAAGGGGGAGATTGTTGGATGTTGTGGTTGTGTTGCTGATATGTGGTTGTCATTTATGTCAACACTATTAGCATTGATGTATTGCAAGTTGTATATGTCGAGGATATTGAGAAAATTGTTAAAGAAAGAGTTGCAGGTTGACAGTGGAATAGTGAAGGTCATGAAGGTGTCTTGCTTAGTACAATGATGATAATTCATTTTGGACTAAAGGGTTTATTTATGAGTATATATAGTTTATCCATTGAAAGTTTTAGAGGTCCGCATGAAGATTTAATCATGTTATGAATAGTTGTGTTCTAATAGTTTGTCTATGACTTTAGTTAGTGTTCCTGATTGAAGTTGATGTGATTCTAGTAATTTCAGTTGTTATAGATGCTTCTTTGATTATTCTTGATGCTTTTGGATGGTTCTAGATCATGCTCTTTCTTTGTTACATGTCCACATTGATTGGTGTGCTCATGGTCAGTGATTTTTCTCTTGTGTGTTTGGGTTTTTATGTTCTTGGCTGACATAGTGGTTGTAACGTATTATGGATAATTGGAGATTAAAATTTGAATTTTTGGCACACTCGAGGATATTGTTTTGAGTCTTTATTATGTTGTGGCCAGCTATGTTTGATTTTCATTGAAAATTTACTTGTAAATTTGGGCCGACATTGTGTATATGTTTTATATTTTATATTAGCCAACGAAGTTGTTGATGTAATTCCATGTTGAAGATATATAAGAGAAATTTTTTGTGTGAAGTTATGTAGAGAAGAAGTGCCAAAGAAAGATAAAGTGTGAGGATAGTGATCTAATCATTCGATTGCAGAGAAGAGTGTGAAGAAGTTTGACTAAAGTGTGAAGGAGTGTTTATGTGCTTAACTAAAACTGTAATCAGGCTTTTGTAGAAACTATTTTCTCAGTTCATACCCTGCAGGTCTAATTTGAATTGCTATAAGATCGTGTGTTTTCTTTGGGAAGTGAGCCATTATGTATTTGAGCAGTGAACTCTAGGCAGTGTACCTGAATTCATTTGCATTTCGATTACTCTTCATTATACTTTTAATAGGGTATAATATTGTGGACTAACATCCACCATGGTTTTTCACCTACCAGGGTTTCCACGTAAAAAAATCTTGGTGTTCTATTTGTTTCTGATGTGTTGAATGTTTGTGGTTTATTGTTCATTCATCAGATATGAGATCAGGCTATGTTTGAAATTTTTTAATATTATGTAACAACTGATTCACCCCCCCTCTTAGTTGTTTGTCCTTGTTTTTCCAACAACGTATCAGGTGTTGGTTCTCAAAATCAACAAATTCACTAAATCCTAGAATTAAGCCACATTTCATACTAAGATCTAGTGTAGGATTTGGCCAATGAACAAGAAATGAGATTGGAACAATCTCCACTACACTTCAAATTTTGTAGGACCTAAGGGGTTACCCTTTTAGCAACACCTAATGATTTACACCCACACTCAATAGGGTATTTCTCAACAGATAATGCTTGATCACAAGAATATGTCAAGAAACATGAAATATAACTCAATATTGACTAAAATATTGGGCAACCTTCATTAACCAGCATGGAGAACATGGTAAATACCAATATCCTATAAAATAGGAAAAATAGGACTAAATGAATTGTTATTAAAATATGGTGATTCCTTCCAGGTTTTGTAAACAAATAAATCCACTAAGCCGGTGCCTTATCCATAACAAAGTCAATATGAAATAATCCCCTAATAACAACATAAACACTAATTCAATGGCCTCTAAAACATCACAACCTTACAATAATGCAACCACTTAAGGACATATTATCAATCTTCTTCTAAATCCTTCTATAATAACAATGTTCTCAATGCTTGAGTAAAAGATAGATTTAATTTATTCTTGAATAAAATCTATCAGATAAACATTCATCATAGCAGATAAGCAATGAAAATCTCAACAATCTTTGATTATATTGATTAAAAAATCATTGTATTACACAAAGGAGACATTGAAAATATGACATTCTTCATCCTAAATTGTAGATTGAATCTGTCTGCCATTATCAGTAAAGCATATTACATCAATTAAAACTAAAACTTAAAGAAGTAACCTAAAACCTAGTAGAGTTACTTTGTACTAGAAATTACACTATTTAAAAATTGGAGAAAAATAAAATCTCTCAGAATCCTCTCCAAAGAGAAAGAATGAGAATAAGGAGAAGAGGAAACCCTAAAACTACATATTCATGTGACACATGCATCCTTCATCTTCCTTTGATTTGCAACTGTCTTTAGCCCCTTGAAAAATCATCAATCTGATCTTTCATTTATACCTCTTGCTTGACTTGTCCTACAATAGAAAAATATTCCTCACCATGATGACCTCCTTCATTATTTTCCTAGCCTTACAGTTGAAAGAATATTCTATTTTGAAAGACCTTATTCTTCACTCATGACTGTAAATATTCCTTTATTCTTTTCCCTCCATTTTACCTTGTTTCTCATTCCACCACTCAACAACACAAACCATTTATTTTTCTCATGAAATATTTTTTACTCTCCCTATATTTAATTACTTTCACTTGAAAGTATCATTTCCTTTACACATGAATCCTATGAAGCTATTTACTAGAACAATAAAAAACACTTCACCTGTGCACTTTACTTTTATTTTCAACATGTTAAAATATCAACTTTGTGAAGGTCCTAAATTCCCAAGAAATATTTTATTTTATTGCCTAGCAATAAAGTTTTTAACTTCATTGAGATAGATTTGATCAGGAAATAAGAATTCCATTACCCATGCACAATATTTCACCTTCACATTTTATTTATTTTCACTAGCAATTTAAATTTTATTTTAAAATTGTGAAAGCTCTAAATTTTATTAGCACACACTCCACCATTAACTATTTCACCCTCAGATTCTACCATTTTCGCTATTAAAAAACTTTATGAAATTTTTGTTTTAGATTCCAACCATGGATCCCACCGCGCTTTACAAACTTTACCAGGGCATTGGACACCTCTAATATATTTTGGAAAATTTAACATCTATTAGAGATGGGTGATATGTTATATGGCTTGGATATAATCGCATATCTCTGATTCAATGCGAGAAATGAAACATCTAATAGTGATATGCGATAGATACAAAATAGCATTGCATATCTCCATTGCAACAAGAGGCACCAAACAACAACAATGGTCAATGAGATCACAAAGCATTGTACCATCATGGATAGGTTTGAGGAAAAGTGACATGAAATCACGATGGGAAATAAAGCATGATGTGCCCTAGTTTCAATGCCTCCATCATTTGGATCCCTCACTCTGTAGGTTCATGATGAACCCCAGTAGTGTCAAGCAATTGTTTACAGTAGTCAACCAACAACTCTATATTATTTTCTTCAAATCCATGATGATAAGGACATGCCATAGCTATAGTAGGATGAACACATAAAACATACTTATAAATAGAGATAGTATTTTATGGAGCTCACTAGCCATGCGCCTTTACCTTTGAAGCTTTGGAGCTGAAAAATTCTATATAACAAGCAAAACAACAAGGCACCAAAGAAACAACTCAGAATGTCATCTCACATTTTTCTACCACTATTTTTCCTTATAATGCATTCAAGAAAGCATAATGGGATTCGAGCAATGTTGCCAATGGAGGATTTCTTCAAACAATTTAATACATTTTTAGTACAAGCACAAACTATTCCTTTGCCAAGTGATCATATGCTCCACCTGCCTGTACATTAAGCCTTAGAATGGAGATATTTCCTATAACAACTTACTATTCATGTGAAAATATTTCCTTCACAATGTCAACTTGACTCCATTTCAACTAGCATGGTGGCAGTGCTACAATAGCAAAGACATTTATTGGTCTGTGCCAACACCTACAAACACTCCATTGGGCCTTTTGAAGTTGTGTTGTCGTGGTTCTTTGAAAGCTATAGAATTCATTGCAATCTCCAAGTGAAATGACAACCTGAGAAGTCTTTTGTCTGATTCACTTTGCCACTTTAAAAGTTTCTTTTTCTCTAAGCCAATCACTAGCTCTCTATTTTGTGTTGATAAGTCATTCATAAAACATTTGATGTGTTTTTTATCTACCTTGAGTGCATCCCAATCAAACCTAGGCTTAGTTGAATCTTACCCTACCTCAATACATGGCAGAAAGACATAGATATGCATTCCACATAGTTAGGAAACCCTAGGTTTTGGGACCCATTCTTCTAAAATGGAGAGCACATCATTCAATTTTAGACCAAATGCACTCCCTTTATAAATCGGTTTTACAAGAGACCATTCCAGAATCTTTCTTTCCCATTCAATTGGATCCCTCATCAATTCCATGGTTAGTTGGATCTCATTCAAAACCTAAGTCGTGGCTCTCTCAAAACTTGATGTGCCGCAAAATACACAATAGGAATTCAAGCTACCATATTTTCCCAATCTTCCACATCCATGGTTCTCTTCCATAGTGTTGTAGCAAGAAAATTCAAAATATGAGGTAAAAGTCTTGCATGACTATCTTCATATATGATCAAAACTTCCTCCCTCAAGATATAATCTTGCAATATTCTTGAAGCATCTCCATTGCTCTAGAGATGCTACCATCCTTGAACAACATTATCAACAACATTATTAAAAGACACAAGAATGGTTCCTCAATTTTATCCACTTCCTCATCATAAATGACCTAGACATTTGGTGGATAGGATCCACTTGAAATAGTGCTTTTCAATGTATCTAAAACAAGATATCAATGGTAAAAATCATCATCATCCATTCAAACTATGTTTGTGATCTTAGGGACAATAATAGGCCGAGGTTTTATATTTTTTATTACCCTTGAGAGCTATTTCTCCACTATTGTAGATTTCATCATTAACAGGAAAACAATGCGCATTAATAAAATTTTGTTTATTACATTTCAAAACGGGTGAAGATATCCACTTTTTTTTTCATAATTATTAAACGCAAAGAGGGAAAATGGAAATTACATGAGAGATTTTGTTGTATGATTCAATTAACTTGCCAGAAGGATTAGTAATTTTTAGCACCTTCTCTAAAATGCTCCCATATCTTTCAAGTTTGTAATCATTGCATTTATGAGACAACATTTCTTTTTCTTCATATCCTTAACAAGAAAACACTATATTTGCTTTGTTTCTAATGTTTTCACTATAATATCTATCAAACCCTCAAGCCTTCTCATGATTCAGCTGGTTGACACATTCCTCAAATTGTATGAGACATTTCAGGTCCCCTTATGGGCCCGACTAAAAAAAAATTCCTTCTGAATTTTTTTTTATCCTAAAATGATCTAAGGCTACCTCTAAATGCATCTAGAGTAACAACTTGAAATGGTTAGTCATCAAAATCCATTTTCAGGCACCTTGCACGATAGTCAAAATAGGTCAAGTGGCCTCTAAAATCACCTTGGAAAATTAGTCAAACAACCTCTTGAAGTCACAAAAATGCATAGTCATACAAACACTTAACCCAAGAATTCAGTACAACAAATGGCTTAGAAAAATAAATCTCGTGGTGCAAGATATTCAATGCCAAAGTGGCTCACTTAGACTTTTCTGCAATTGCACCTTTCAAAACTCAATTAAGGCACACGAAATCACCTCCTTGAAAAATTATCAAATCACCTTCTCAAAAGGTACCATTAGAAACACTAGATCATTTAGGTCCATTGAGTATGTGTGCAAGAGGGATTTCCTTTATTCCACATTCTTCACTAGATATTAGGGGTCAAAGTTGACCTCCTTGAAACATTCTAAAAATGTAGATGTAAAAATCGGACAAATTGCATTTGCTTTTGATCTGATAAAAATATCAAATTTGATCTTGAGACTCTAAAACTAGACCCTGAAACCAGACCAAGGAGCATATGAATGTGAGGGGAATGTAGGGAACCAATCCATTTTCCATGAAGATCATTCAACTATGAAGTATCAGTCTTAACAAAAGGCCACTTTGTAGGCCTAAGAGTTTGCAAACAATAAAACAGTCCTAGAACCCTCTAGCTCTACTTTTCAAAACTCTATCAAAACTCATCACAAGAGGACAAAATAAAAAATAGATGTTCAAATATGACAAATGAATACACTCACCAAAGGATTTGGCATGAAAATAAATTGGCTCTGAATTATGAGCGTCCAAAGTAGGTCACTAGGGCAGATTTTTTAGGGGCATTTTTGAGGGTGTAGATGAAATTTTCAAATCATGGAAACTTCAAATTTTGCAAATTTGAAGATGCCATCAATGGCTCTTTCTGGGGACATTTGTTCCTTAGTTAATAGAGTGAGAATTCAAAATCTTCTAGAAGAGCAGACCGAGTGCCAGAATCATTGGGTGACGAAGTATTTTTATTTCAATTTCAAACCTCATTCAGTGGCCCTAGGCTATCAAGTGGAAAAGGGAAGTTGATTCTTACCCCTGTCAAATACCAATCTATCAAAAGATTTGATCTCCTCCAATCCATACTTTCCTCTATCACACCACAACAACATGAGTGATGACATTCCTGCAAACACAAGTATCAGGCTTCCTTTGTATTTAGCTTTATTGTCACATGGCAAGCAAATAACATAGGCCACATCATTGCAACTCATTTCATTTTCAGATCTTGTGGAAATTGATAGAGTATGAGGATAATGATCAAGACTATGTAAATACAGTCTCATTACATTCACTAATCCCCTCACAATAATTGGGCTCAAAGATGACATCATGCCTCAAAAATAGTGTGCAATCCTCCTGTGTGTCAAGAAAAGAATGCTCACACATTTGTAACTCCTTCAATTAAATTCCATCATGGTCAAGTGTATCATCATTCCAAAAACATAGCTCAATCATATTACCATATGTCTCAATGACTTGAAAATAATATTCACCAACATCTACGTGTCCACTGTCCACATTCCAATCACAACACTCAGAAAAGGCATCAACATCCAAAACAATGTTTCCCACTTCAGGTTCATAAACAAGATCATCTGCATTCTTAATATTATCACACAAGAAAACTTCAAATGCAATCTTAGATGACTGAGAATTTACTTTTGCAACAAATTTCTCATAGTGAGTATTCAAGACACATTCCTATTACAAGGAGTATCATATTCAACATTACCTCCTGCTGCACCAACATGAAAATTTGAAGCATACTACTCATGAGAAGGACTATGAGTTGCATATCGAGAAAAGAGATCCTCATATGCATCCATGTGATTGAAACAATCACACTCTTCAAGTGAAAACTCATCATAAAGAGCTGCATTAGTTGTACTAATGTTTATGTCTACACTTCCACTTTCATGTACAACAATATCAATGCTATCATCATGCAAACATCTAGTCATAACTTCAAAATCAACAAAAGAATTAGAAGAAGGTAAAGTATCAAACAAAATAGGAGTTCCCTGTGTATCATTATCAACATATGCACGCTCCTCATAATCAACTACTTGAGATCATTCATCCAATGAACCTATTGTATACATATCTCCTTCTTTGTTCATAATGCTACAACAATCAACAGGGATACATTCTTCACTGTCAAATTGAAAAACCATCAATGGTTTCTTCATTGCAGATTCTCACACATTATTTCTCTACCTCAAAATCATTGCATACTCTATCATTTTGATCCAATATGCTAACATTCTCAAAATCACTCCTCAAATTAGCAGGCTCCTTTGTCTCATCACCATGAAGACTTTTATCAATGCTACACTCAACATTTGTAGAAGAGGTAGGACCAAGTGTACAATAACACTACTGATCATATATTTCTTCTTCAAATAAGATATTCAGTTCATATCCATTATCTTGTTCTTGTCCAAAAGAACTTAAAGTTCCATTGTGCTCATTGTTAGAAAAGAGGATGCCCAATTCACCATGATTTTCATCATCTAACCTTTCCATACAAGGCACATAAAATCTTATACTATCAATACAATGTGAACTGAGATGACTATTCAAGGAGCACTCAAGAATATCATAAGTTTACATAACATCACGATGCATTTGTGAGCTTTCAAAAATATCATCATCATCATTATTGAAGCATTTCACTTAAGGAAATCAATTATAATGCCTCTTTTTGAAAGGAATCATATGTACTAGGGTTGTAAAAATAATTGTAATCACCTTGATCACCTTGAATAGAATGATTTTTAGATGGTTGCAAACTTTCATCTAGAACATCACTGTTCTCATCATGAAGACATGAAACTTCAAAATCAACACAATCTTCAACTATATATTCAAAGTCAATAGAGGAGAAAATACTTTTAGTTTCATCTACATTATTGCATCCTTTATTTGATTCAGGAAATTGACTCTCTATTTTTGTACTCTCAGAGCACATAGTAGAAACCTCACACATTTCATTCATTTCATCATGACTGTTATGGCTACAATTTTCATCTAGATATTTTTTCTCCATGGTTTGCTCTAAAACAAAATCCTCACCACAAAATGATGCATTATCCTTGTCTTCTATTATACCATCATCATATAGTCTAGTCAACATATGACCTCCATATTTCTCTACTATTTATTCAATTATTGATAGCCATTGATATAAAAATTTAAGACTAGGGGGATTCAAGTGAGTTGGCTTAGTACTCAAACCCGCCTCATAATTCTCACAAAATATATCAATGCAAAATGATTCATTAGGCCTTTCATATTTTGGTATATCAGGTAATTTTTTTATGAATATATCATGGAAATCATAGATGGATTCATCCTCCAATATTTCTATATCACACAATACATAAATATACGATGTGGACTCAATTGTTTTTTCAAATTTCTCTTCAAATTCTTCCTGAATATGCATATTTCTACTTTCAAACAAGCACTTATTATCATTTTGTATTCCATCAAATTCATTAATGAAAAGTGTTCCAAGCTCTTGTCATGAACATATGGAATGCATTAGCAAACTAGAAAACCAAATTTCAATAGTGTCTTCTAAAGTTCTTATAAAAAAATTCATGATAGCATCCTCTTCTATTATTTGAAAATATTCCATCACATCAAGAAAACCTTGTACATGTCTTAATGTCGATTCTTCAAAACCTCCTCTAAACTTAGGAAAATTCTCATTAATTCTTCTTGGGATAGAACATGGGTAACCCTGTATTTTACTGAAATCCAGAGGGTCATGTCTTTCACTAGTGAAAACCTTTCTTTGAGGACATGACTATGTTCTAAGCATGATATTACATCTTGTAGAGGGAGAACTAGAACAACAATACATATTTTCAATTAAGAATTTATTCCCTCTACATCTATTTTCTTATCAATATCCTTATCAGAATATCCTACTTTCTCATTTCTCTTTTTACTAGTATCTTAAAATATTGAATAAGGGACAGTATTAACTAGAACATTTTGTTGAAAACCTTCATACAAAGATATTACAATAGAAAACTACCTGACCAATACTGCAACCAACTCTTCTGATGATGTATAAAATTATGTAGATTCACCACCTCTTTGAAAGAGGAAAATATCTTCAACAAGGGTATGTGCATGATCATCATGGAAAAAACACGCCCTTAAGTGGCAAAAAATTCAGAAAAATCAAAGTTAGGCAACTTGACGTAAAAATTTGAATAAGTTATCTATATTATTTCAAAAATATGTAATAATAGAATCTGTAGAAAATTGAATCTAGTTTCTAAACTACTAGGTTTATTTAAAAGAAAAAAAATTCTATTTGGTGAAAATTTGAAATTTCAATGCAGAGTACTTAAATTTTAGGAAAAATAAAAAGTAGGTGTCCGTCTAACCACCTAACCACAATAAAATGATAATTTTTTTATAATATTTTAGATATAATTAGAGGACTCATGTCGATGTGATGCATATTTTTTGTAATTTTTTATTAGAAATTTTAAAAATATAAAAACTTGTATGTCTAACCATCTTAACTTGGTCAAAACTTCATGAAATTCATTTTTTTCATATAGTATGCAAAGCATAGAATGTGATGCATGTTTTAGATTCAAAAATATGATATCATTTGAAAGCTATAGATGTTTTTCAATTAGCCTATCAATCAGGACTTTAGTCAAATTCAAATAGAAAATGAATAATAATTATTTATTAAATTCAAAGTAAAGCATAATTTATATTGGTGGAAAGTTGAGAATCTCCTTTAAAAACCCTTTTCGTTTCATCAATTTTGGGTTAAAAAAAAGTCGTCAGCCACATAACCTACACATACCCATCATATCACAACTTTTTAGCCCATCATGATCCTACACATATCCACCAACAAAAAGATTCTTCCAAGATCTAAGTATTTCTTAGTTCTCTCCACCAACAGAGCACCAAAATTCAAGAATACATCAGAAACATTGCAACAATCTCCTTCAAGTATGCAGGTCCTTGGATCATTTTGACCCAATACTATAGATTAGCAAACTAAATGACTCTTTTCAACTAATTCCCTAGTAGAGTTGTCAATCTATTGGTGACTTGTATGGGAAAATAAGACTCCACAATTTCCAACCTCTGGTTATAAATAATATTTCAATATTTTAATGACTCTTTGACAAGATAGTCTCCAACCAAATTTCAAAGTTCTTCCCCAATAGAGTCACCAGTGTGTTGGTTGTCCAAATCAACAAATTCACTAAATCCTAGAAGTAATCCACATTTCATACTCAAATCAAGAGTAGGATTTTTCCAATGAGCAGGAAATGAGATTGGAACACATTTCCCCTACACTTCAAGTTTTGTAGGACCTAGGGGGTTTACTGTTTTAGCAAGATCTAATGATTTACACCCACACTCAATAGGGTATTGCTCAAAAAATAATGCTCTCATGAGAATATGCCAAGAAACATGAAATATCACTCAAAATTGGCTAAAATATTGGGAAACCTTCATTAACTAACATGGATAACATGGTAAATACCAATATCCTATAAAATAGGAAAAACAAGACTGAACGATTTGTTATTAAAATATGATGATTCCTTCTAGGTCTTGTAAACAAAGAAATCCACTAAGCAAATGACTTATCCATAACAGAGTCAATATTGAATAATCCCCTTATAACAACATAAACAATAATTCAATGGCCTCTGAAAAATTATTGCCTTACAGTAATGCAACCACTTAAGGACATATTATCAATATTCTTATAAATCCATCCATAATAATAATGCTCTCAATGCTTAACTAAAATCTAGATTTAATTTTTTCTTTGAATAAAATCCATTAGCTAAGTTACATTCATCACAACAGATAAGCAATCAAAATCTTAACAATCCTTGATTATATTGATTAAAAAGTCATTGTATTACACAAAGGAGGCATTGACAATACAAAATTTTTCATCCTAAACTATAGATTGAATCTTCCTATCATTATCAGTAAAGCACATTACATCAATTAAAACTGAAGCATAAAGAACAACCTAAAACCTAGTAGAGTCACTTTGTACAAGAAATTACACTATTTAGAAACTAGAGAAAAATAAAATCTCTTGGAATTCTCTCCAAAGAGAAGGAAGGAGAATAAGGAGAAGAGGAAACCCTAAAACTACATCTTCATGTGACACCTAGGTAATTCATTTGCCTTTGATCTGTAATCGCCTTCAACCCATGAAGAATCTTCAATATGTTCTTTGATTCACACCTCTTGCTTGACTTGACCTACAACAAAAAAATATTCCTCACCATGATGACCTCCTTATTCATTATATGCCAAGCCTTGTAGCTAAAAGAATTGTAGACACCTAAAAATGGTCTAGAGAATCTAATTAATTAAATATGACTTATTTGATTAATTAATCCTAAATTCATCTACTTAGTAAATAAATAGAAAAAATTATTTATATTAAGCGCACTATTAATTATTCTATTTTCCTCTTAATTAAATAAAAATAATTAAATACTTTGTTTTATTTAATCGTTATTATTTCTTCTATAGTTTATTCATTAAATTCTATCTTAAATTAAATATACAACTTCAATAGTTGGAATTATTTAATTATTACATCATACTTCTTTTCTTCTATTTAATTTAATAAACAAACTTCTATAGTTTATTTTATTAAATTATTTATTCCTATTTTGCTGAATGTAAATAAATCAAAAATATTTAAATAAATGCATAAATCCAATCCCTCTATTCACTCACCAATAAAATTAGATTTTTCAAATCTAATGAATTTAACTGTCATTCACGGGAAAAGCCTCGAGGAAAAACCTGCAGGAAATCCTCTCAATCTTCTGCCTCAAATTTTTCCTCTCATCTTGCCTAGTGTTTTCATGGGAAGGAACAATCCTCCATGATCAGATCCACCTTCTCATCTCATACCATTCAAAATTTCTAGATTTAATCTCAACCTCTATTGTGGTACCCCTGTGCAAAATGGTTGTCAAAAATCTATATATACAGGCTTATGAAGCATCAAAATCATATGAGAATTGTCACCCTTTATGGAAACTTACTCTGTAGGAATTAGTACTCAACAACCAAGCAATCATTAAGCATTAGCATTTTTAGTATCATCATAGCATCATGGCATCAGTAGATTTCATATCACGACATCATCATTAGCTTTTACTATAGCTTCCATTTAGCAGGTTTCATGTCAAGATAGTTTACAGTAGCTTCATATCATTTAGAAATCATTAGCAATCATAACATCATTTCATTTAGCATCCATTCCATTCTCTAGATAGGCATTTTAAATAGTTACGATGCTTACAAATCTAAGAGCTTCTGTAATTTGATAAATATTTGGAGATAGGAGACAATGAGATGCTTTCAGGCTTTTATGTGTTGTAGATTAGTTTAATTCATGTTTAATATAGATACAATGTTTCATTAAGAGGTGTATTTAATTGTATTTAGTTTACATTTTCCACACTTACATTCTAGCACCCATCGTGGGGCTGTACCCCATGTTTTTAACAAGTTTTTCTGGAAATTTTTCATACAGGAGTCTAGCGTGATCCGTTTAAGCACGTTCAAAAGATTCTATAGTGCTTCTGAGGACTATTCTAGTGCTTATGATGAAAAGTATAGCGCTTATGAGGATTGTTCTAGTGCTTCTGGAGAAAAGTATAGAGCTTTGCATCATTGTTTTAGCACTTTAATTCACAATCCAACATAGACTGTCAGTAATATTTAACATCTATTTTAGTGCTTCTATCTATTTCTATAGCGCTTATGTTTATTTCTATAGCACTTCTGTTGATTTCTATAATGCTTCTGTCGATTTCTATAACACTTTTGATCATTGTCATATCGCTTATGTGGAACACATTTTCTAGATCCGACGCGTCCATGGCCAGTAAATTTCATTTCTTTATTTATATTAAAAAGAATCAATCTAGGATAGACAATTCTTTAGTTGGTTTAAAATGGATCAATCCTAGGATATTCACATTTTCAAATTGGACTAAAATTTATCAATCTAGGGTAGTCACCAAACTTTGCAAAATTGGGATTTAAAAATGAACACCATGTCTTTTTGTGAAGCAACATCTTCACATATATTAGAAAACTTTTCGTTTGGGCTCTAAAATTTGAACAAGTGGTTTTTGTGTTTGAATGGTTGATAGGAATATGCTCTCCACTTAACTAGGTGATCCAAAAAGCCAAACTCATCCTTTTTATGCATTCTTCAAGTTTTTTTTTCATCCTTTAGAAGGCCTACTATAGTGGGAAAAAGTACTCACCCTACGGGAATGACCTAAGTGGGTTCAAACCAAAGCCAGGTTTTTCCACCCCACTATAAAATATAAAGCAAATCTGGGGAAACCCACTTTTTCTAGAAGTGTGCAAGATAACTATCCCTAAAGCCTTTGTTCTAAAGGTTGGGAGGTCTCCTGAGGGAGTCTATTATTGCTGCTCCAAATGGAAACACTTTTTAAGAACCTAGTGTAGTATCCAGCTGAGTCAATAATTAGACATTGTAATACTTGCACTGTAAGGGGAGGGAAGAATCTGCCCCCAAGACACTCACCATATAATTTACGAGGACCGTTTTCTCAGGGGATCTAGTATCCACTTCCATCACTCTGAGTACGCACCTGGAAAAGACAAAAACATGGGCCCCCTCTAGGGGATGACATGGTTGTGTGAGTCGAAGCAATTTTAAGCTGTGGGCTGTTGAGTATAACAATGAACTTTTGACTATTAAGAGTGAGTTTGTCTGAAGTGTCTTCTTGGTATCAACTAGTGAAAATAGGAAGATGCGTGGTTCTTTTGAACATACACTATCTATTTAGATTACAACTCTTAAAAGACAACTATCTTCATTTGAGTGTTGTGTATTCCAAAATCATTAAAATTCAGATAAAAGATCATCCTGAAAAAATACAAAATCATACATGATTAGAGATTGGAAAACCACTAAGTTTGTCAAAAAATCTTTAGCCAAGAGAACTAAAAAACCCAAAAAAAAACTTAGTTACAAACATCTTTTGCAAAGACGACGTTTCTTGTATCAGAATAGGAAGACTTTGCTTCATCATAGAACATTCCTCCATAGGTTCCATAATTTTGATAGGGGTTACACTGATGATTATGCTGTAGAACCTTTGACCTCACAAGCCTATATTCAAAGAAATTCTCTTTCATAGGAATTTAACCATAGTCATCATATTCGACAATCCTCCATTCCACAACCTGCCATAGAATACTCCACTAGACCAGATCAGTTCTTACGGTAGAAAAAACTTTAGAAACCTTAGAGTTACCACCTTATGACCATTTGGTGACCTACAACTCCTGTTCAAAAACCAGGGCTAACCACACCAATATTTCAACCTGGTAATGTACACATTGAAGGAACTCAAACTGACATCATCAGTAGTTTGAGGACATTTATTTTTGAAAAGAATGAAACACCCATCAATTGCTTATGACATCCATAATCTTGGATGAAGAAGAAGAGAAAGCAGACATACCAACTCAGAGACCCATATTTCCACACCTTACTTGGCATTAAGCAGAAACTATAGCGCTTCTAAAACAAACTATAGCACTTCAACACTCTATTTTAGTGCTTCAACGCTCTGTTTTAGTGCTTCAACCCTTTATTTTAGTGCTTCAACAATCTGTTTTGGTGCTTCTGAACAATCTCATAGCACTTCTGTCACAACAAACCAAATTTCCTGGAAATTCTAGTATCCAACATTCTGCGCTTTTTCTCTCTGTTTTAGTGCTTTCACAGAAAAACATAGCGCTTTTGAACTCTATTTTAGCGCTTCTGCTATATGTTTTAGCACTTTTTCTCTCTATTTTAGCACTTCTATGCTTTGTTTTAGCGATTATAAGCTCTGTTTTAGCACTTATTCCCTCTATATTAGCATGTCCACAGAAGGAGAAAAATAGAGAAACTTTCAGAACAATCGTCAGATAGACCAATAGCAGAAACATAAAATTTTACCAGTCAGAAAGATTTTACAGACCAGACAGTGTTCTAACATCGTGAAACAAAGTAGGTTCTTACAAGTTAAAATTGTTTTACACAAAAACTAGATCTTGCAAAATACAAAGTGTCCAAATTATCAAAACAAATCCTGGATTAGTGAGCCAAGTTTCCTCGTCAGGATTTTTCACATCCTACCATCATGAGACAAAAAGACTCAGTAATCGGGAATTTTGAGTTAGCCTCATCAATAGAATACATCATTCTATTTTTGCTTCTTTAAAAAAAATAAAAATTGACACTAACACCACATAGAAGATCTAAGTTTAGTGAAGGAAAACAACAAAAACTTGTATCCCAATCTTAACAAGGTTGCAAAGGAAAAAACTTAGAGAAAAAGAAACTAAAAATCTAAACATGACTGAAGAGAACCCTTTTTTTCAATACTAACAAGATGAGAACAATGAAATAACACAACAGGATATACAACACGCACAACAAGACCCAAATTTTCATAAATTTATGGAAAAGGTCTTAGAACAAGACATGGAGAAATACCTCTTAATGTTAGTAGAGTTATGTGCCAAACTTCTTAAAGATTTTGAGATCAATCGGTTGAAGGAAACACCTAGAACAAATGAGATGGAACCAAACCACACCCAGGATACAAATCAAATAGTAGCTTTAACAACTCAAATGCAAATTCTACAACAACAAATTCAAAACATGCAAATAGGAACCACAAAAACATATTTATTAAATGACATTTGTCCTTACCCTTTTCATCCATGCATGGATATGATACCCTTCCCAAGAAATTGTGAGTTTCCTAATTATGAAAAATATAATGGAAAATTAGACCCAATTGACCATGTACAAGAATTTAGAACAATGAGCCTCAAATTTTCGCAAGAAGATACATACCTCAGGAGGTTATTTCCTAGGAGTTTGGGAGCCCATTGCATGGAATGGTTCTCAAAATTACAACCAGGGATCAGATCCTTTGAAGAATTTGTTAACAAATTCATCTCTCAATTCTCTTTCAACATAACATATGATGTAACCATAAAGGATCTCTATAATCTAAAATAGAAAAATGGTGAGACATTTTTATCATTCTTACAATGATGGAGAAAGTTTTTCACTAGGTATCCTCGATCTATACCTGAAAAGGAGAAGATTGAATTATTTATAGACAACTTAAATGATCAAATGAGTTATCAACTTGAATTACAATGTCCATCAACATTCAAAAAAGTAATTGAGAATGGGCTCAAAATTGAAGAAGCCCTAGTCAAATGAGGAGTGATCAAGCACTATAGTGAAACATCCAACAATGCAAATCACTATGGAAACAACAACAAGCCAAAATTTTGGCATAAAAATAGAAATAATGGAAATAATGAACCTACAACTAACAATCTAAATCCAATATTGAGTTTGACAGCGTCAACTGCCAAAGCAAACCAAAAGAATAGTCAGGGCACTATCCAAAACAACAACACCAACAATGGAGAATCACGACTATCATACCAAAGGAAATCAAATTGACAAAAATTCACCCCATTAGGACAAACATTAGAATCAGCAATGAAAGAACTCATTGTGAACAAACTTATTACTTTACCAGAAGCTCAAAATTGGGAGCCAAAGGTAAAACCATCATGGTGGAATGATGCAGATTATTGTAATTTCCATAAGAATAGGGGACATAAGACAAATGGTTGTATGCAACTAAAACACCTAATACAAGACTTGATCGAAGCCAAGAATGAGTTTGTTGAAGGGCCTCAGACAAACAATGATCACAATGCATTTATCAATCCATTACCCAACTATGAAAAAGGAGAGTCTTCTTCTTCTAGTGGCAAGGGAAAAAGTATAAACTATGTCTATGACACCACCATCTTTTGCCTTTCCAAGGTAGAGAAAAATGACATTGACACCCAAAAGGATAACACAAACAACAATAACATTGAATCCATGAATATGAGGACAAGTGTAGCAACATTTGATAATCAAATCAATGTTCTAAAAATAAGGGAAACACAAGATCATCCACAAGTCAATATAACGACAAGGGGACAATCCAGGGTAATACTGAAAGGAATTTCCTCCAAAAATAATGCTCCCCCATCACATCAATACAATATCACTAACCAATTACAAAAGATACCTGCGCAAATATCCATTTTAGAACTTCTCAAAATTTCACCATCACACAAGGAAGTTTTAGAACAAGCTCTCATCGCTACAACGGTCCCTAATAATTTGGATGTTTGTCAATTCCAAGCCATGGTGGGACATCTCACCACACCTGATTTTCTATCATTCTCTAAACAAGATGATGTATCTATACATCACCCACACAATGCAACCTTGCATATCAAAGTTCTCATCCATAAAAACTATGTTAAGCTTGTTCTAATAGATGAAGGATCTGGTCTAAATATTTGTACCTTGAAACTAATTCATGCACTAGGCTATTCTATTAACGCCATTGACACCAAGAGAAAAATCACGATAAAGGCATATGATGAAGAGGAAAGGTCTTCCAGAGGACTTATCATACTTCCAATCCAGGTAGGGCCGATTGTCAAAAACATTGTTTTTCAAGTGTTAGACAAAGATCTAATATACAACATACTATTGGGTCATGCATGGATCAATGACATGCAAGCAGTACCTTCAACATAACATGTATCAATGTCTAAAATTTCTAGTAAATGGATAGGAAGTCACCATATCAGCTGACAACAACAATCCATAGATTTGCAGCATGTTGAAAGCAACTCAAGACACTCTGATACCTCGTAACCAAGAAGTCAATACTTCTAATTCATCTACTATGGATAGCCAACCTAATTTTATATCTAAATGGGTTGAGAAAAAGAATCTAGAGAGAGAAATAACTGTCATGGACACATCAAAAGCCAAAGGTCCTATAAATGAATTATCACAACAACTTTCATAAAAGGTTCAGATAAAGGAAGAGGGTGTTGGAGAATATTCTCTTGAGAAATCTTTGTGCCTATCACAGTTACTCCCATCACCAAAAACATATGGACAACCCATATTAAAATCTCCAATATCATCACAACCCATCATAGCTCTAAATGAAAGGTTCATAAAAAGTAGGTACACTCGAAGAGGAGTCCGAAGACAAGGCCATTCTCAGTTGGCTATACAAAGACGAGGAAGCATCAACATCAGCAAATGTCAGCATCAAAACAAATCAGTATTGAAAAGGGAAGGCCATTTTAGAAAAAATGGGTTACAAAGGTCAAGGACCAATTGGCAAGAGAAAGGATGGTATTATTGAACCTATTTAGCCTCTCACATTATAGCCTAAATACAAAATGGGATTAGGCTACATAACTAAGCAAAAAGAAGAAGAAACCCAAAAAGCAGTGGAAAGGATACTACAAATGAGAGATGGCTCTGACATAGACTCAAATGAATATGAATGGGATCATCTATTTGCTAGATCATATACTGATAAAGAGATTTATATTATCCAAACATATACACCCTTACGAGAGGAGGGACAAGGTTCAGGAATTAGAACATTTGTTATGGGATCAACAAATATTGATGACTCAAGCGAGGACGATCAAACATCGAGTGAGTCAGAAAACTTGGAGGTGAGTACCATCATAGACCTTGAACATCCTAAAAATAACTTTGACCACCTAGCTATCATGCCACTTACAACAGTTGACCTTGTTCAATCTGATAACTTCTTACCATTATTGCACCTCGAACTTATTGACTGGGAACCCATCAAACCTAGTCTTATACCAGTCTTTTCAAATGATGACACCATCATAAATTATCTATGCTATGACAAAAATGATACAAGTACTATCCATAACACTCATATCAATACTTTACATTAGGAGGGTTCCAAATCTTTCAGTTGCAAAAATGATAATAGGAAAAATAAATCTAATGATGAAAACCTCTCTAAGGTAGCATTAGATTTTGAAAAGAGAAAAATAAAGAACGTATCCAATAGCGAAAACCTTTCTAAGGCACTGAAGAATGAAAGATTTGACACTCTCTCAGAACACTACCATGATAGATCATCAGTACTAGTAGAGCCAACACAGTCTATAAATATGGGAACATATGAAGAAGCAAATATCTTACATCTAGCAGATCCATGACAGAACAAGAAAAGCCGACATTCACTAGATTCTTTGAGGAACAACAAATAAATTTTGCATGGTCTTATTCTGACATGCCAGGATTGGATCCACAACTTCTAATGCATCATTTATCACTACCAAAGGGAATCAAACCAGTCAAACAAAAATTGAGAAAGATGCACTGCCACATCGCCCTTTTGGTTAAAGTTGAACTAAAAAAATTATTAGATGCAGGCTTTATCAGATCCATAGATTATGCAGAATGGATCTCAAAATTGTGCCAATATCCAAACCTGATCATAGCATCATAATATGCATAGATTTTAGAGATTTAAACAAAGCATGCCCAAAGGATGATTTTCCTTTTCCTAGCATTGACATAATTGTTGATCTAACAGCAGGACATGCCATGTTATCTATAATGGATAGCTTCTCAGGATACAATCAAATCAAAATAGCACCTGAGGATCAAGAAAAGATGACATTCACTTGCCCTTGGGTAACATTCTGCTAGAATGTCATGCCTTTTGGATTGAAAAATGCAGGTGCAACATATGAGGAAGCAATGACGACAATTTTTCATGATATGATGCATACTTTCATGGAAGATTATGTGGATGGCATCTTAGAAAAATCACACACTAGGGAAGGACATCTGGAAATACTTGATAAGATCTTCACTAGACTGAAAAATTCAATGTAAGATTGAACCCAAAGAAGTGTATCTTTGGGGTGACTTCAACAAAACTTCTTGCTTACATAGTTTCAGAAAAAGGTATTGAAGTGGATCCAGCTAAGGTTAAGGAAATCATGGAGATGTCACCACCTAAAAACATTAGTCAATTAAGGTCCCTACAAGGCATGTTACAATCCATTAGAGATTTATCTCCCAGCTAGCAAATAAGAGTCATCCATTTAATCATCTACTTCATAAAAATGTTTCATTCAAATGGGATCATAACTGTGAAACAACTTTTGACTAGATAAAGCAATATTTGGTGACACCTCCAATACTCATGCCACCCATAGCAGAAAGACCACTATTACTATATATTGCAACAATTGAAATATCTTTAGGAGCTCTATTAGCACAAGAGGATTCTGAAGGAAAAGAACAAGTTGTTTACTACATCAGACAGGACTCTCAACGGATATGAAATAAACTATACATTCATAGAAAAAGCTTGTTTAGCAGTGGTATTTGCAACTCAGAATTGTGACACTACATGTTGACTCATACAGTCAGGCTCATAGCAAAAATAGACCCATTAAAATACTTACTCAGTAAAGCTGCACTAACAGGAAGACTTGCAAAATGGGTCATGATATTGAGTGAGTTTGATATCCAATATGTTGATAGGAGAGCCATCAAAGGACAGGTAATAGCAGATCAACTAGCTAAGCTCCATTACAGGATCATCATCCAATGCACATTGAATTTCCAGATGCTGACATCATGAATATTACAACTCAACAATGGAGACTGTACTTTGATGGATCATATACACAGAGAGGAGCGGGGTAGGAATTCTATTTGTCACACCTCAAGGACACACTATTCCCAGATCTTATAGGTTAATGTTTCCATGCACAAACAATATAGCTGAATATGAAGCATTGATTATCGGCATCAAAATAGCTATTGAATGGAAAATCACAGAAATACAAGTGTATGGGGACTCACAACTTGTCATTTATCAAGTAAATAACGAGTATCAAACAAAGGATGAGAAGCTCATGCCTTATAAGCAAATGATAGATGATCTAAAGAAATACTTCATGGATATCAAGTTCGAAGCAAATACCACAGGTAGAAAACAAAGCTACAGATGCCATGGCAACAATTGCATCCCTTTTGCAATTATCAAAAAAGAAAGGTCGATATGAGTTTATGGTTGAACAAGTATCTAGTCCTGCATACGATAACCCTGATTCACAGACCATATGCCACATACCCAACATTCAACCCTCACAATATGGAGAGATCTATACTTACCTCAAAGACAACATTCTTCCTCTTGACCTCTCTAGAAACCAAAAACGTAACTTTATCTGTCAATCAACAAGACATACATTAATCACTGACATCCTTTACCGTCGAGGTTTAGATGGTACTCTTCTCCGGTGTCTGGAGCATCATGAATCTGAAACATCCTTACGAGAGGTCCATGAAGGTATTTGTGGGACTCATTCAAGTGGGCTAACCCTAGCTAAGAAACTCCTCCATTTAGGGTATTACTTTTTGAATATGGAGAAGGAAGCATATCAATATGTTAAAAGATGTCAAAAATGTCAGATTCATGGTAATCTAATTCATGCAGGTGCAAGAATTACAACCATTCACATCCACATGGCCCTTTTGTCAATGGGGACTAGACTTGGTGGGGAAAATACATCCTTCTTCATCAAATGGCCACAAGTTCATCATCACAACAATAGAGTATTTTACAAAATGGATAGAAGTAGTTCCTTTGACAACTGTCACTGGAAAATAGATTTCATCTTTTATACTCAACTATCTCATTTGTCGATATGGGGTACCTCAATCCATTATTTCAGACAATGGAAGGCCTTTTAAAAATTAGGACGTCCAAGAATTATGTGAACAATTCCATATTCAACATCATTTTTCAACACCATACTATCCACAGGGAAACCGACAAGCAAAAGCCTCAAACAAGACAATCCTTGAAAATACTAAAGAAGACGGTAGACGATGGTGGACGTGATTGGCATGTTCAGTTAAATCTTACATTATGGGCCTATAGAACTAGCATTAGAACACCAACATAAGCTACACCATACGCCTTGGTGTATGGATTAGAGGCCATTCTACCAATTGAGATAGAAATACCATCACTCTGTGTATCACTAAAAGGTCTCATAGCAGATGAAGATTACAGAGTTTCAAGGCTACAGGAGCTGGAATTACTAGATGAACATCGTCAACAAGCAGTAAATCATTTGAAAGCCTACCAACAAAGAATGTCAAGGAGTTACAATCATAGGGTAAAACCTAGAATTTTTCAAGTTGGTGACTTGGTCCTAAAGGAAAACCCTAAAAATCAGCAAGATAGAGAAAAGAAAGGGAAATTTGAACCTAACTGGTTAGGTCCCTTTGTTATCATATCAGTGTATGGATCAGAGCATATCAATTGTCTACACCCAAAGGGGATCTGTTTGATGAACCTATCAACAACATCCATCTCAGAAAATTCTATACCTAAATCACTTAGTGCATGAATTAGTTTTTGGAAATGGTTATCTTGATGAAAACCTAGCAAACAGGCATCCTGGTGACAAAAAACTACAAAAATCAGAAAACAAAAAAATGTAAAAAAAAATAAAAAAGAATGAAAAGGTGCAATAAAAACATATACTAAAAACCTGGAAACAGGAGCTATTTGTGATTTAAAACCAGCTCTCCCATCTATTTGGACACATGTCATGGTCATTTGATTCCTCCGTCATTGTTTTTTTTTACATCCATTATCATTTCCTATCACATGGTCATATCTCACCCTGGCTTGGGGGCAACATCTAAAAATCATTGGGGGCAACATAAATTTTGAACTTCACAAAATGGACAAAAACAACAGAAAGAGTGATCAAAACACAACCCAACATGGAATATCAATCATCATCGAAAATGCATCAAACATCGAGTTTACAATAGAAAATCCAAAAAATAGGTATAAAAGTCAGTCTCAAAAAGTCAAAAACATGTGTCTGTGTCAGTCGAACTATGTGGTCTTTGTGTCTATAATGTAGGAAAGGCTAATCTTTGATCAGCCCCCGAGGCCCTTAGGATAGGTCTTTAGGTTAGTTTTATCCAAAATCTCAAAAAACATCACAAAATCAGGATGGATGATCTAATCTGAATAAATGATTGAATACTATAAGCAAATGGAAGATATGTTGTACTTTTGATCAATGTTATCATTTCTTTGGAGCAACTCAATGATGTATTGAACTAGAGAAGCTAGGAAGAAGAAATGGTATTTTTCTTTGTCTACTATCTGTGAATTAATCATAATTACTGTGTGAATCGTCGCGGGAAATGCTCTACAAAAGTATCATGGATGACATTCCAATTCACATAGGAAAGTGGTTTATTCTTGTTTTTTTACGCAAGAAATGCTCAGGTCATCTCGGTTTAATTATACCTCGATGCTTGTGTTAGCTTGCAATATCAAAAATCATGAAAGTAGTACTCAGGTCATCATCGGTTTATATTATACCATTGATGCTTGTACTCACTTTCAACATTTTAAAGCTCAATGATGATACAAAAGCACAAAAGTATTGTTAAAATGCCTATACCAACATATAGATTTGCATAATAAAAGTAGACTGCATCCATAATAGTGACATATCTACAGAGTATTTGTTACAAAATAAACTGGTGAATCATTCCTTAAATAAATTATCTTTTTTTCATACAAGACTGAGTATACTTGACAATTACAAAAAAAAAAACATCATAATCATATAGGTTGCATCATCATAATCATTTGCATATATTCAAAACATTTGAATCATCATTTCATCATTCAATCATTTCAACATACATATATCTATATCATTCAATTATACTTAAAATACATCACAATCATCACATTCATCCTTTTGTTGTATCACATATTCACATATAATCCATCGATTTGATAATAAATTCCATCAATTTATTACAACATGTGTCATTCCACATTTTCATCCAATAAGTAACACTTACATCACATATAGTATATCATCTACACACATCAATCCATAATCATAAATCCATATACATCATAAATCCATGTACATCATAAATCATGTATCCATATACGATGCATCCATACATTACCATTAGTTGCATCATAGATAGAACAACATCATATCAAAGCATAACATCATGACGATAAAACCATCACATAGCATATAAACATCAAAACAAAATGCATCCATCAAAAAATCAAATAAAACACATAATAGACCGTAGAATCTACTACATCTCATATATATCAAAATCACAATGTCAAGTATAAAATGATGTCTAAAATGAAGAGAGATAAAACATCAATAATGGTTGTGCATCAAGATAATCAAAGTACATCACAGACACAATCATGTGCTGCTGGCTCCAGATGGTGTAGGCATAGTAGGATCAGGACCCCTACCACTAGAGGAACTGAGATCCCTGGGATCTCTGGGTAATGGCTGAGTAACACCTGCGCTAACAGTCCTGGATCATGACCTACCAGAACGGGACCTCGCATAGCTCACTCTTTGCTTAGAGGGCACTGCATCATAATACCCAACTCTATAAAACTCAATCTCCTCACCAATGTGAGCAACCTCTCACATGTAATTTGCTAAGGAGGTACCATTTGCTAGTCTTTGTAATCTATCAACCGGAGCCTGAGCACGCTTTGCTGCAAACCTAACCGCATCTCTCTCGACTGTTAATGAAGTAAGATGAGCCTGATCTGTCTCAGCTGTCTGCCTGGCCACATCTCTCTCAGTTGTCAATAAGGTAATCTAAGCCTAAGTTGTCCTGACTTTCTGTCTCACTGCATCCCTCTCAGCTATCAATGCTACAATCTGTGACTGAGCTGTGACTAACTAAGCCTGTACAGCTGAAAGAGTCTTTGTATGCAACTCAGCCTGTACCTACATCTGAGCCTATGTCTTCTCTAATAAACCCTGTGTCTAAAGAAAATGCTCCTGAACAGTCTCTAACTGTACCTGAAGATCTACCATTCGTAGCTGCACTGAAACATCTCATACAACCTGCCTCTTACAAGGCATAGTCTCACTAGGAAAATCTAAGGCAGGGCCCGAACCAACTGCAACATCTCCACTATCAAATCTCTCATCTTTGCTGCTATCCTCTCCACTACTCTCATCTCCACTACTCTCACCACCAACATCCTCCTCTACCCCAACATCAACCTCAGGCTCGATCGCTGCCTCATGAACCACATCAACATCCTCTCTCCTCTGTCTATGACCACGGGCGATAGGAACATCCTCCTCAACACGTAATGGGGTAGGCTCATCTAGAATAGTTAGGAATTGAAATGGATGCAAAGAACAATACTCAACATAATCTGTTGTAAGAGGACCTCGATAATATCTGGCCGAATGTCCCACACAAAGGGTTGTAAAGCCTGAAACTGCTGAACTGCTACAACATATGACAAACAAGGCCCCCAATCTGCTATATTCGACTACTGATGTGCATAGTGAATGACACCATGGGGCATACCTTGTACCATCCCATACTGTTTGTAGACATGTTTGATAAAAAATGTCTCTAAAACCCAATGAGCATGACCAATCAGGATCATCAACTAACAAAGAAATGGTAGCTGAACATCATCATCATCCCAGTGATCACAATCTAGGTAGGGACACCATGTCACAAACTCTATATCATCAATCACTCTCCTCCAATACTCTAACTTACCCAGTTTAGACTAAGTAAACCTACCAGAATATCAAAATACATAAGGTCTCCTAGGTGGCCTCTATCCAACTGGAACTAGACGTGTGATAGCTATGTGCTCCCACACCCATACTTGAAGCAAAGTAACATCAGATGATAAACTCTGACCACTGAGATACACAACTAAATGTAAATCATGATATAACTGGGCAAGCAAACACATTCCCCAAGCAAATCGAGTGCCATGAACAACAATGCTCTCCAAAACTCAGCCCCAACCAACTAAAAATCCCTTAGACCTACGATCAGGACTAAGGAATCTACCAATGAAACCAGCAAGTACTGTCGACAAAGTGGTGTATGCATCAACCATGTCACGCCATGGAATCCACTCTCCTACAATATGATCATCCTAAAACACTCTACGAAGAGCATCGATCCTACCCTACTCTCTCGAATGATATACGACAACATCTCCAACAATCGGAAGCTGAAGGATCCATCAAACATCCTTTGGGGTGACTGTCATCTCTCGAGTAGGAAGGTGAAAGGTGTTGTGGTCACTATGCCACCTCTCAACTAGAGCTATCAACAAACCTCGATTAATCCTAATATGGGGCATGTAAAGAAGAGGAGACAATCCACAACATGTGATGATGGCCGTCTCAGGCTGTACCAACCTAGGAATGAGATCAAATGTCCAAGGGAAATGCTCTTGAATCTGGAGGTTCCCTAGTCATTCCTATTATCACAACAAAAATCAAGGTCAATAAATTCATGTCAATCATCAAATAACATCAAGATACCATATCAAATCAAGTCAACTCTTGGTGAGAATTCTAATCAAATATCATGAGCACACATCAAATCAACCTCACCTATCATGAGGTCATCATCAATGCATCAAATCAACCTCACCTATCATGAGGTCATCATCAACACATCAAAATCAACCTCGCTTATCATGAGGTACATCAATTCTAATTATTCCTCACCTATCATGAGGGTAATTATCATTAGAACAAAACATCAAACTTCACCTATCATGAGATTGAAAAATCATGTATTTGATTAGAAAAATCATTCATATCACACCAACACCTAATACGATCAGAAATCAAGAACATCAAGAAAAAATTGACGAAAATCATAGACACTTTGATATAAATGCTCTTACAAGGACATTATAAATGCTAAAACAAAGAAATGTGCCATTTTATCAGATAAAAGTGCTATTACATTTAAACAAAGCACCATTTTATCAAAAGTGCCATTTTATTGGGTCAAAGCGCTAATGTTTTTCAAAAAAGCGCTAAAACTCGAAATGTGCTAAAATAGACCTTAAATGTGCTACACAATCTATCCTAAGCACTAAAACTCTTGACGTGCTAATATATTTTAGAGAAGTGCTACAACGACTAACCTAAGCGCTAAACTTCGAAAAGTGCCAACCTACACTATAGACACGCTAAAACAGACTCTTAAAGTGCTAAAAGATCAAAAGCACTAACATAGATCCTATAAGCGCTACAATAGAGTCAAAATGCGCTACAACGGAATGTTGAAACGCTAAAACAAGTTTCTTTTGTAAAAAATTGAAAATACACTAAAAAATGAAAAAATGCATGAAAACCAAGAAAAAATTATGGACATACAGGAGGTCTGAATTTGGCCAGCTGCTGATGTCATCGAACATGCTCAAAATGGTGAGTGTGAAAGGGAATTGGCATCTTGCTCCACATAGCACAAACTCTCTCTCTCAAACTTTCAAAAGTCACAATCTACAAATGATTTTGAAAAGGACCTTTTTAACCTTTTATAGGTTATTTCCAAAAGGGATTTTTATGACATTGATTTAATTTTTTAGAGGGGAGATTAATTTAAACTCATTCATGACAACTTTCTACATTAATTATCGGGAGATAAATATTTGTTTTCATCAAATCTTCATCAAAAAAATTTAATGTTGAAGTGCTAAAACAAATTTGTTTTCATCAAATCTTCATCATACTTCTTTTCTTCTATTTAATTTAATAAACAAATTTCTATAGTTTATTTTATTAAATTATTTATTCCTCTTTTGCTGAATTTAAATAAATCAAAAATATTTAAATAAATGCATAAATCAAATCTCTCTATTCACTCACCAATAAAATTAGATTTTTCAAATCTAATTAATTTAACTGTCATTCACGGGAAAAGCCTCAGGGACAAACCTGGAGGAAATCCTCTCAATATTTTGCCTCAAATCTTTCCTCTTATCTTGCTTGGTGTTTTCATGGGGAGGAACAATCCTCCATGATCAGCTCCACCTTCTCATCTCATACCAGTCAAAATCTACAGATTTAATCTCAGCCTCTATTGTGTTACCCCTGTGCAAAACTGTTGCTGGAAATCTATATATACAACCTTCTGAAGCATCAAAATCATCCAAGAATCATCATCCTTTATGCATACTGACTCTGTAGGAATTAGTACTCAAACAACCAAGCAATCATTAAGCATTAGCATTTTTAGTATCATCATAGCATCATGGCATTAGTAGATTTCATATCACGGCAACATCATTAGCTTTTACTGTAGCTTCCATTTAGCAGGTTTCATGTCAGGATAGTTTACACTAGCTTCATATCATTTAGAAATCATTAGCAATCATAACATCATTGTATTTCGTATCCATTCTATTCTCTAGATAGGCATTTTAAACAGTCACGGTGCTTACAAATCTGAGAGCTTATGTAATTTGATAAATCTTTGGATATAGGAGACAATGAGATGCTTTCAGATTTTTATGTGTTTTAGATTAGTTTAATTCATGTTTAATCTTGATACAATGTTTCATTAAGAGGTGTATTTAATTGTATTTATTTTTACATTTTCCACACTTACAAGAATATTTTGTTTTGGAAGCCCTTATTCTTCACTAATGATTGTAAAAAGCCCTTCATTCTTCACCCTCCATTTTACCATGTTTCTCATTCCACCGCCCAGCAACACAAAGCTTTTATTTTTCTCGTGAAACATTTTTTTACTCTCCTTATATTTAATTTCTTTCACTTGAAAGTCTCATTGCCTTTACACAGGAATGCTATGAACTTATTTACTAGAGTAATAAAAAACACTTCACCTGTGCACTTTACTTTCATTTTCAGCACTTTAAAATCTCAGCTTTGTGAAGGTCCTAAACTCTAGTGAAATATTTTATTTCATTGCCCAAAAATAAAATTTTTAACTTTATTGAGAAAGATTTGATCAAGAAATAAAAATTCCATTACACGTGCACCATATATCACCTTCACATTTTATTTATTTTCACCAGCAATTTAACTTTGATTTTAACATTTTGATAGCTCTAAATTTTATCGGGCCACACTCTAGCATTAACTATTTCACCCTCAGATTATACCTTTTTAACTGTTAAAAAAATTTATGAAATTTTTATTTTAGATGCCAATCATAGGTCCGATTGTGCTTTACAAACTTTATTGGGCCATCACACACCTCTGATGCATTTTAGAAAATTTAACATCTATTAGTGATTGCTGATATGTTATATGGCTTGGATACCATCACATATCTCTAATTCAATGCGGGAAATGAAACAACTAATAGCGATATGTGTTAGATACAAAATAACATCACATATCTCCATTGTAACAAGAGAGAGGCACCAAACAACAACAATGGGAAATGATATCACAAAGCATCAGGCCATCACAAATAGGTTTGATGAAAAAGTGACATGAAATTGCGATGGGTGATAAGAGCACAAAGTGCCCTAGTTTCAATGCATCCACATTTGGAACACTCGCTCCACAGGTTCATGATGAACCCCAACATTGTCAAGAAAATGTTTACAGTAGTCAACCTACAACTCTATATTCCTTTCTTCAAAACAATGAGGATAAGGGTTCGCCATAGCTACAGTAGGATGAACACATAAAGCATACTTATAAATAGAGATAGTATTTGATGGAGCTCACCATCCATGCACCTTCATCTTTGAAGCTTTGTTGGTGAAAACTTCTATATAACAAGCAAAATAGCAAGGCACCAAAAACACAACTCAGAATGTCCTCTCACATTTTTCTGCCACTATTTCTCCTTATAATGCATTTAAGCAAGCACAATGGTGTTCGAGTAGCAATGCTAAAGGGGGATTTCTTCAAACCATTTCATACATTTTTACTATAAGTGCGAATTGCTCCTTCTCCAAGTGATCATATGCTCAACTTTCTCATGAACCAAGCCTCAGAATGGAGATATTTCCCATAGAAACTTACTATTCATGTGCAAATATTTTCTTCACAATGTCAGATTTACTCCATTTCAACTAGCACAGTGGCAGTGGCATAATAGCAATGACATTTCACTGTCTACGTCAACACCTACAAACACTCCATGTTGGGCCTTTTGAAGATGTGTTTTCATCATTCTTTGAAAGTTGTAGAATTCATTTCAATCTCCAAGTGAAATGACAACCTAAGAAGTCTTATGACTAATTCACTTTGCCACTTTAAACATTTCTTTTGCTCTAAGCCGATCACTGGCTCTCTGTTTTGTGTTGCTAAGTCATTCATAAAACTTTTGTTATGCTTTTATCTACCTTGAGTGCATCCCAATGTAACCTAGGATTATTTTGAATCTTACCCCAGCTCAAGACATGGTAGAAATACATAGATATGCATTCCACATATTCACGAAACCATGGGTTTTGGGACCCATTCTTTTGAAGAGAGTTCTTCTAAAATGGAGAGCACAACTTTCCTTTTTAGACCAGATGAACTCGGTCAGGGGCCTTTATAGAACGGTTTTCCAAGAGACCATTCTAGAATCTTTCTTTCCCATTCAAATGGATCCCTCATCAATTCCATGCTTAGTTGGATCTCATTCCAAAAATAAGTAGTGGCTCTCTCAAAACTTGATGTGTAGCAAAATACACAATAGGAATTCGAGCTGCCACATTTTCCCAATCTTCCACATCCACAGTTCTCTTCCATAGTATTGCAGCAAGGACATTCAAAATATGAGGTAAAACTCTTGCATGACTATCTTCATATATGCTCAAAAATTCCCCCCTCAAGATATAATCTTGCAGTATTATCAAAGCAACACCATCACTCTAGATGCTACCATCCTTGAACAATATTATCAACAAAATTATTAAAACACACAAGAATGGTTCATCAATTTTATCCATTTCCTCACCAGAAATGACCCAGACATTTGGTGGATAGAATCCATGTGAAACAATGCTTTTCTGTGTATCTAAAACAAGATATGAATGGCATAAATCATCATCATCCATTCACACTATGTCTGTGATCTCAAGAACAATAAAAGGCCAAGGTTTTAGATTTTTTATTACCCTTGAAATTTGTGTCTACACTCTTGTAGATTCCATCATTAATAGGAAAACAATGTGCACTACTAAATTTTTGTTTATCATATTTCAAACTAGGTGAAGATAGCCACTTTATTTTTTCATAGTTATCAAATGAAAAGAAGGATAATAGAAATTGCCTGAGATAGTTTGTTGCATGATTCAATTAACTTGCCAAAAGGAATAGTTTTTTTTATCACCTTCTCTAAAATGCTCACATATCTTTCAGGTTTGTAATCATTGCATTTCTGAGATAGAATTTATTTTTCTCCATAGCCTTAATAAGACAACACTATGTGTTCTTTTTTTCTAATGTTTCCACTGCAATATCTATCAAACCCTCAAGCCTTCTCATGATTCAGTTGGTTGAAAAATTCCTCAAATTGTATGATAGATGTTGGGTCCCCTTGTGGGCCTGACTAAAAAAATTTTCATTCTAAAACAATATTTTATCCTAAAATGATCTGAGGCTGCCTTTGAATGCATCTAGAGTAACAACTTGAAATGGGTAGTGATCATAATCCACTTTCAGGCACCTTGCATAATAGTCAAAATAGGTCAAGTGGCCTTTGGAATTGCCTTGGAAAACTAGTCAAACAACCTCTTGAAGTCACAAAAATACACAGTCATGTAGACACTTGACAAAGAATTCAGTGTAGAAAATGGCTTGGACAAACAGATCTCGGGGTGTAAGATATTCAATGCCAAAGTGGCTCACTCATACTTTTTGCAACTGCACCTATCAAAACCCAATTAAGGCACACCATGTCACCTTCTGGGAAGCTACCACTGGAAACACTAGATCATTTAGGTCTATTG
This sequence comes from Sequoia sempervirens, assembly GCA_007258455.2. NCBI lineage: Eukaryota > Viridiplantae > Streptophyta > Pinopsida > Cupressales > Cupressaceae > Sequoia > Sequoia sempervirens. Next base: position 990,069,088 of record VDFB02281492.1, read on the forward strand.
ATTATGTGTGCAAGAGGGATTTCCTTCAATCCACATTCTTCACCAAATATTAGGGGTCAAAGTTGACCTCCTTGAAAGATTTTGAAAATGCAGATGTAAAAATAGAACAAACTATATTTGCTTTTTACTTGGTAAAAATATCAAATATAATCTTGAGACACTGAAACTGGAACAAGGATCATATGAATGTGAGGGGAATGCAGTGAAACAATCCATTTTCCATTCCAATCATTCAACTATGAAATATTAGTTTGAAAAGGAGGCCACTTTACAAGCCTGAGAGTTTGCAAACAACAAAACAATCTTTGAACACTCTAGCTTTGTTTTTAAAAAATAATCACAAAAGGATAAAATCAGACACACATCTTCCTATATGACAAATGAATATCCTCACCAAAGGATTTGGCATGAAAATAAATTGGCACCAAATTGTGACCCTCCAAAGTAGGTCACTGGGGCAGATTTTTCAAGGGCATTTCTGAGAGTGCAGATCAAATTTTCACATCATGGACACTTCAAATTTTTCAAATTTGAAGATGCCATTATCAAGTAGGGGTATAAATTGTTTAGTTGGACCCCTAAATATAAAATGGTACGTGCAAGATCATCATGGAAAAAACAGGCCCTTAAGTGGCAAAAAATTTAGAAAATCAGAGTTAGGCAACTTGACGTAAAAATTTGAATTTAAGTTATCTATATTATTTCAAAAATATGTAAGAATAAAATCTGTAGCAAATTGAATGTAGTTTCTAAACTACTAGGTTTGTTTAAAAACAAAAAAATCTATTTGGTGAAAATTTGAAATTTCAATGTAGTAGTACTTAAATTTTAGGGAATTAATAAGTAGGTGTCTGTCTGACCACCCTAATCATAGTAAAATGATAATATTTTTTTATAAGATTTTACATATAAGTAGAGAACTCATGTCTCGATGTGATAATTTTTTTTTGTAATTTTTTTCCAAGTAAATAATTAATTATGAATTTTTATTACAACTTTTAAAAAACATAAAACGCAGTGTCCTAATTCTCACATTAATCTCATTAAAACTTCTAGAAATTCATTATTTTTTCTTTTTTAACTCTATAGTATACAAAGATAGAAATTGTGGACGGATGGGTTTGATTCAAAATGTGTTTACCAAGGCTGGAAAGCTATAGATGTTTTTCAATCAGCCTATCAACTAAGACTTTAGTCGTAATTCAAATAGAAAATGAATAATAATTATTTATTAAATTCAAAGTAAATTCTAATCAAATCCAGTTGGATGACCTATTAATGACAAAGGAAATAAATTGGTTTTTTTTTTTAATTAATACTTACAAATATTTACAAGCCCATTGCCAATTCATTCAACAAACTTTGTTCAATACAATGATAATGAAGAAGATGATAATGATTTTTCCATCTTTATAAACATTACTAATATTCAAAATCATAAGGGAAAAACCAATATTTTGTTTGACATTTCTTTTACATATATTGATTCTTCTATAACCACACTCGATGGTCTTCTTTATATCAAGTTTGCAGAAACCCGAAAAGGGGAATACTCATTGATCCCATGTACATAGTGAATATGATCAAAAAGGAGTTATTGTATGTACATGAACTTTATGCAGATGATTATGAACAATCAAAAGCATGATTAAAGCTCATGATGGTTATGGCTTCCCTATAATTGGTTTGATAACTCTCCCAGTAAAGGTTGGACCTAAATAGTTGGGTGGTTTTGATAGATCTATGAAAATTTGAGTTTATGGATTTTGATAAAAATTTGGATGTTTGCAATGGATTTTGACTTAAAATAGTGTTTTTGTGTATGTATTTGGATTAAAATTAGAAAATTTTATAGATTTTGTTATAAACTAGAATTATTTTATACTATTTTCATTTATATTGTCTAATTCTAATTAGATTGATTTTGTTTTTATATTGAATGGGGCATTATGAGCTGGCGATGATGAAAATGCACCAATTCCACCACTCCACCACCTCCACGCACTCCACCTCCACCTCCCTCACCTCCACCCACCTCCCACCACCTCCACCACCTCCCACCACCACCCACCTCCACCACCTCCCACGACCATCCAGATTCAGGGGTGGTTTACGAAAAGAATTACTGTAGTGGGGGCATTTCACAGAGTTTATACAAAGAGTCCCTCGATTATCTTAGATGTCAAACTAATGAATGAAATAATTAAAATATAGAAACCCTCTCCTTTCATGACATAATGCCTTTCATTCGTGGCAAGAAGACATGAGAGAATATTATGCATGTGGATTGTCCTATGATAATGTGAAAGATCTTGGAATAAGCAAAGCCCAAATAGCCTCTTTATTTGTTAACCCCGCCTTTGGTTTGCTAGTTAGTATTAATAAAAACAAAACTTTCTATAAAATGGTGTATCATAGAGACATTGTAGAAAATTTTTGGGATGCGTTTAGTGTATGGTTTTGAGCTCACCGAACAACAATTTGGATGTACCATTTTGCTATAAAAAAATTATATCTTTGAGAGTTTGTGTTAGGGGATCATGTCAATTAGCACGACATTAGACCCTTCGGGGAGCGTTGGTGGAGGTATGCCCCGGAGATAGAGAAGAGGCGGTTAAGTAATACCCGCCCACATGTTCCCCTCCTCCCCTTCCCTCCGCCACCTCCAGTATACCATCCAGATATTATGCAGGATGTGGCCACACAGACTATCAATGCTATTCACTCTTTGGGTGGTCTTTTGGTTTCGCATGCTTCCATAGTAGCTCAGCCACATTCTGGTGATGTTGGTGATGGCTCGAGTGCTGCTGCATCATCCTCATCAAGCCCACATATTTGTGTACCACATACTTGCTCCATGTGCCGCCAAATATGCTTGGGTCCTCTTGTAGAGCCTGCCGAGCATCCCCTAGACACTTCTGATTATGACTTCCACGATGTGGATATTATAGATCAGATGCAGGGGAGTGGAGCACACCATACAGAGTCCTCTCCTGCTAGAGAGGGGGACATTGGAGTCGTGACACAGGTAAAATTTAAGTTGTGAATTTATAACTTGCATTTGTTTTTAAATGAATATTAATAAGAGATAGTATAATGTACTAATATTTATTTACATGGTCTATTTAACAGTTGATGTCCGAGGAGGAGATGACAAATGTGACGGATAGCACCATGAGGGCCATTTCATTTATTTTGGACCTTCTGGTATATATTTTTGCACTCATTCATTTACATTTATTTATTGTATGCTTTCTTGTCCTTTGAATTGTCATTAAAATGAAATTATATAATAACTTATATGTTTATCTTATTTTCCTCTTGTAGGAAATACCTTCTGCGAGTGAGGTGCAACCTTGTCCAGACTATGGAAGTGTAATGTTGGATAAGGAGCCAAGGTGAATTGAACTCAAATTTGGTTAATTAAAATTTTTAAGATCTTATATTGATTATACATACATCGACGCCGTTGGTAGTTTCATATGTACTTGTCATTTTGTAATATGATTATTATGAGCTACTCGTCCCTTGTTGACAAGGGCCACAACTTACCCGGCGGTATGTATTGGAACCTGAAGGAGTAGGTGTTGGAAACAGCTCAAGGAGGAGGTGTTGAAACACCTAAAAAGAAGTATGTGTTCATTTTATTTTGTGTTTGGTATTTATATGTTCCTATTACTGACAATTGTATGCCAACATCGATCAATTTTATGTTTTTTTTCACATATATAGATTGACATTACAAAAGTTGGTTTGTTTCTTTGAGAGGGGCATATTCTAGAACTCCCGACCCTTTGAAGAGACAGATATTTCAGGTAATCAAGATTACAATTTTAGAGTTCAATTATAATTTAATGTATATTGATTTTGATGTTAATTATTCAATTTTAAATTATATAGTATAACTAATCTCAATTGTGGTTTGACTTTTTCTTGTGCGGCTACCTTGAGAGACAACGAGTGCTAAAGAGGCTCCATTTTGATGATCCACCAGTAGTTTAGAATGAGATAGACATTTTTGGCATGTAAATATTGAATAGTTACAGGATGGCATATGCCACATATTGTAAAATTTTGTTTGATTTGGCGTTGATGCCATTTTTGTATATGGACATACACTTGATTATTGGATAATTTCATATATAGAAGTTGACAATCGAAATTTAATTGCCTCCTCATGTGCATAATTAAACTCTTTGAAATTTTAATCAAGTGAGCAATGGTTAAATATCTTGATGTACAATAGCATAAAAAGAATGGTTATATTATGTAGTTTATTCATATTGCTGATTACATTGCATTGCACATCTTTCAAACTCAAAGCATTTCCAGCCACTTAAACTATTATTGATGAAATAAACACTATGCACCTTAGACATATGTAATACACATTGGTATATTATTTACATTGCATCTAAATCAAGGTATGCAAACTACACAAAATACTCCACACCAATCCAATCAATAAACTTTAGTTTTCACTTTACAAACAACAATGTATTTGTAACAAAACTATGCCCTAGACAATACAAAATAGGAACAACAATACCTTTAGAGAGCCTTTGCCCTAGCAAAAGGATATACATAAGATTAGACAATAAACTTACATGTGTGCTCAATACCAAAACATAATGAGAGTATGAAAAATTGAACAAGATTGAAATGATAGACTTTGAATCAAATTTGATAGCCATACATAATGCAACCACAAATCAACCTTAACAAATGCAAAGACAATAAACACTCAACTAATTTTTAGATAAATACAATGCAACTTAATCAATGAAGATTGACTTATCTATAGAAACTAAAACCACAAGTCTATTGCCTAAAACCCATCCTTTGCAGCCACAATACAACCAACTCTTTGAAAGTTTCTTTGAGCCCTAAGCTGGTTGTGTTAAAAATGATTTGTTGCTTATATTTAATAAAAATATTTAGGTCATAATGAACTTGGTAAGCCTTTTCAAATGAAATTATCAAACCACTAACCATTATGTTGAAATTTCATCATTACCTTTTAGATATGCAACAACTTATTATGTCGGTGTTTTTTCTCAAAGTCACTAGCCAAACAAAAAAATGATATATGTCAATCCTCCCTATTTACTTTTATGAAAGTGGTCTAACTTCATAATGAACAAGGATCCTAGTGAAATCCTTGTGTTAATTTGAAAGTCAAATATATCAAGTATTGAAGTATAAACCAAAAAAATGCAAAAGACCATTACATGATCTAAACCCCAATTATATCAAGTATTGTTGCCTCAATAAGTATTGCTGCCTCCATGACTTATCAATACCAAACTCACCTAGAAATAGAGAAATGTATATTTCATTGCAACCAACCAAATAACAATAAACCTTCAATAAATGCCACAAATGTGTATATAGTGTATTACCTAAAAATGTGCCAAGTTGAAAATTCAACAAAAAACAAAATTGTCTCATTATTTGAATGCATGCCACCTATGATCATCCCTTGAAATCAATGCCAAAATCAATGTCAACAAACTTTTCCTTTGGAATTGATGTCAAACAATGTATAAATATATGCAAATACCAAGTTGTCAAGTGAAACATCAAACTGAACTATCAGAAGAAGTAGAGTATCATATCCATCGAGAACTAAAAGATGAAGTGTCATGCCAACTACCATTGAATCCATAATAACATATCAGCTAAAAATATCAAGAATAAAGAATATGCTAAGAAGCTCCCCTTGAAACCAAAACCTACTGCAACCTTCCACTGTAAAGACATTAACATTTTACTATTTTCCTGCAAAAGCATTCACAAAACATTTCCATGAAAGTCTTGCCATACAACTATGTCACAAATGCATTGTTCCTCCACAAATGACACTTTCAAACCATTCCACTTACAAAGGAACATAGATCAATGAAAAATTATTGCATAATGTGCATATTCGAGCAAAATAACAATCATCTTATAAGCCACTAGCCTAGATGTTACACAAGAAAGCGTAGAATAATAATACTAAAAAATGATAAGTGAACACAAATTTCCTTGCTTCAAAGAAAAACCTTTGTAACATCACTGTTATATATGAACTTATATATGAACTTAATGAATGTAATTTATTATATATAAATAGGAGATATTACAAAACCTGGTTCAAACGAGCATACCAGTAGGAAAGAACCAGGAAGAAAACCTCTGGTTGTAGCTCAATTAATTACAATAAGTTACTATCAAAATGTCTCACTACACAATTATGCCCTTCTTACATTGTTTCACATTTCAAAATTGAAATTTTACAAAATTTTCCTATTGGAGGC
>VDFB02281492.1:990075489-990097235 GCA_007258455.2 Sequoia sempervirens
AGTCTATGACATGGTGTCCCTACCTAGATTGTGAGCATTAAGATGATGATGATGTTTAGCTACCATTTCTTTGTCAGTCGATGATCCTGATTGGTCGTGCTTGTTAGGTTTTAGAGAGATTCTTAATCAGACGTGTCTACAGACAGTATGGGATGGTACAAGGTATGCCCCAGAGTGTCACTCACTACGCTCGTCGACAATTAGATATAGCAAATTGGGGGCCTTGTTTGTCATATGCTACAACAATTCAGGAGTTTCAAGCTTTATAGCCCTTTGTGTGGGACATTCGACTAGATATTGTCAAGGCTCCTCTTACAATAGATTATGTTGAGTATTGTTCTTTGCATCCATTACCACGCTTGACTATTCCAGATGAGCCTATCCCATTACATGTATAGGAGGATGTTCCTGTCGCTCATGGTCATAAATAGAGGAGAGAGGATGTTGGAGGAGTTGAGGTAGAGGATTTTGATGTGGTTGGTGAGGTAGAGGTCGAGCCTAAGGTTGATGTTGGGGTAGAGGAGGATGTTGGTGGTGAGAGTAGTGGAGATGAGAGCAGCGGAGATGATAGCAGTGGAGATGAGAGATTTGATAGTGGAGAGGCTGCAGTTGGTTCGGGCCCTGCCATAGATTTTCCTGGTGAGACTATGCCTCGTAAGAGGTAGGCTGTGGGAGATGTTTTAGTGTAGCTGTGAATGGAAAATCTTCAGGTGCAGTTAGAGACTATTCAGGAGCAGCTTCTTTAGACATAGGGTTTATTAGAGCAGACACAGGCTCAGATGTAGGTACAAGTTGAGTTGCATACAGAGACTCTTTCAGCTGTGTAGGCTCAGTTAGTCACAGCTTAGTCGCAGATTGCAGCATTGACAGTCGAGAGGGATGTGGTGAGGCAGAAAGTCAAGATAGCTCAAGCTCAGGTTACCTTATTGACAGTCGAGAGAGATGTGGCCAGGCAGACAGTTGGGACAGCTTAGGCTCAGGTTACCTTATTGATAGTCGAGAGAGATGCGGTTAGGTTTGCAGCAGAGGGTGCTCAAGCTTTGGCTAATAGATTACAGAGACTAGTAGATGGTACCTCCTTGGTAGATTGCATGCGAGAGGTTGCTCGCATTGGTGAGGAGATTGAGTTTTATAGAGTGAGGTATCATGATGTAGTGCCTTCTGAGCAGAGAATGAGCTATGTGAGGTCCCATTCTAGTAGGTCACAATCCAGGACTGTCAGTGTAGGTGTTATGCAACCTTTACCCAGAGATCCCTAGGATCCTGGTTCCTCTGGTGGTAGGGGTCCTGATCTTGCTATGCCTACACCATCTGAAGCCAACAACACATGATTTTTAATGTGATGTACGTTGATTGTTCTGATGTACAACCATTATTGATGTTTTATCTCTCTTCCTTTTAGACATCATTGTATACTTGACATTGTGATTTTGATATATATGAGATGTAGTAGATTCTATGGTCCATGATGTGTTTTATTTGATTTTTCGATGGATGCATTTTGTTTTGATGTTTATATGCTATGTGATGGTTTTTATTGTCATGATGGTATGCTTTGATATGATGTTGTTCTATCTATGATGCAACTAATGGTAATGTATGGATGCATCGTATATGGATACATGATTTATGATGTATATGGATTGATGTGTGTAGATGATATACTATATGTGATGTAAATGTAACTATATGGATGAAAATGTGGAATGATACATGTAATAAATTGATGGAATTTATTATCAAATGGATAGATTATATGTGAGTATGTGATACAACAAATGGATGAATGTGATGATGGTGAAGTATTTTAAGTATAATTGAATGATATAGATATATGTATGTTGAAATGATTGAATGATGAAATGATGATTCAAATGTTTTGAATATATGCAAATGATTATGAGGATGCAACCTATATGATTATGATGTTTTTTTTGGTAATTGTCAAGTATACTCAGTCTTGTATGAAAAAAAAGATAATTTATTTAAGGAATGATTCACCAATTTATTTTGTAACAAATACTCTGTAGATATGTCACTATTATGGATGCAGTCTACTTTTATTATGCAAATCTATATGTTGGTATAGGAATTTTAACAATACTTTTGTGCTTTTGTATCATCGTTGAGCTTTAAAATTTTGAAAGTGAGCACAAGTATCAATGGTATAATATAAACCGATGATGACCTGAGTACTACTTTCATGATTTTTTGATATTGCAAGCTAACACAAGCATCGAGGTATAATTAAACCGAGATGACCTGAGCATTTCTTGTGTAAAAAAAACAAGATAAACCACTTTCCTATGTGAATTGGAATGTCATCCATGATACTTTGTAGAGCATTTCTCGCGACGATTCACACAGTAATTATGATTAATTCACAGACAGCAGACAAAGAAAAATACCATTTCTTCTTCCTAGCTTCTCTAGTTCAATACATCATTGAGTTGTTCCAAAGAAATGATAACATTGATCAAAAGTACAACATATCTTCCATTTGCTTATAGTATTCAATCATTTATTCAGATTAGATCATCCATCCTGATTTTATGATGTTTTTTGTGTTTTTCAAGATTTTGGATCAAACTAACCTAAAGACCTATCCTAGGGGCCTCAAGGGTTGATCAAAGATTAGCCTTTCCTACGTTATATACGTAGAGACCACGTAGTTCGACTGACACAGACACATGTTTTTGACTTTTTAAGACTGACTTTTATACTTGTTTTTGTATTTTCTATTGTAAACTGGATGTTTGATGCGTTTTCGATGATGATTGATATTCCATGTTGGATTGTGTTTTGATTGTTGTTTTCTGTTGTTTTTGTCCATTTTGTGAAGCTCAAAATTTATGTTGCCCCCAAGCTAGGGTGAGATATGACCATGTGACAGGAAATGATAATGGATGTAAAAAAATAACGAAGGAATCAATGACCATGGCATGTGTCCAAATAGATGGGAGAGCTAGTTTTAAATCCCAAATAGCACCTGTTTCCAGGTTTTATGTTTTTATTGCACCTTTTCATTTTTTGATTTTTTTTGTATTTTTCTGTCTTTTTTTTATTTTTTTGTATTTTTCCTCTATTCTTTTGTATTTTCCCACACTAGATGCCCTCAATTGATAGGTTTCTCTCACTGCTGCAACCATTTCTAGAAACTAATTCATGCACTAAGTGATTTAGGTATAGAATTTTTTGAGATGGATGTTGTTGATAGGTTCATAAAACAGATCCCCTTCGGGTGTAGACAATTGATATGCTCCTAATCTATACACTGATATGATAACAAAGGGACCTAACTAGTTAGGTTCAAATTTCCCTTTCTTTTCTCTATCTTGCTGATTTTTAGGGTTTTCCTTTAGGACCAAGTCACCAACTTGAAAAATTCTAGGTTTTACCCTATGATTGTAACTCCTTGACATTCTTTGTTGGTAGGCTTTCAAATGATTTACTGCTTGTTGACGATGTTCATCTAGTAATTCCAGCTCCTATAGCCTTGAAACTCTGTAATCTTCATCTGCTATGAGACCTTTTAGTGATACACAGAGTGATGGTATTTCTATCTCAATTGGTAGAATGGCCTCTAATCCATACACGAAGGCGTATGGTGTAGCTTATGTTGGTGTTCTAATGCTAGTTCTATAGGCCCATAATGTAAGATTTAACTGGACATGCCAATCACGTCCACCATCGTCTACCGTCTTCTTTAGTAGTTTCAAGATTGTCTTGTTTGATGCTTTTGCTTGTCGGTTTCCCTGTGGATAGTATGGTGTTGAAAAATAATGTTGAATATGGAATTGTTCACATAATTCTTGGACATCCTAATTTTTAAAAGGCCTTCCATTGTCTCAAATAATGGATTGAGGTACCCCATATCGACAAATGAGATAGTTGAGTATAAAAGATGAAATCTATTTTCCAGTGACAGTTGTCAAAGGAACTACTTCTATCCATTTTGTAAAATACTCTATTGTTGTGATGATGAACTTGTGGTCATTTGATGAAGAAGGATGTATTTTCCCCACCAAGTCTAGTCCCCATTGACAAAAGGGCCATGTGGATGTGAATGGTCATAATTCTTGCACCAATGCATGAATTATATTACCACGAATCTGACATTTTTGACATCTTTTAACATATTGATATGCTTCCTTCTCTATATTCAAAAAGTAATACCCTAAATGGAGGAGTTTCTTAGCCAGGGTTAGCCCACTTGAATGAGTCCCACAAATACCTTCATGGACCTCTCGTAAGGATGTTTTAGATTCATGATGCTCCAGACACCGGAGAATAGTACCATCTAAACCTTGACGGTAAAGGATGTCAGTGATTAATGTATGTTGTGTTGATTGACAGATAAAGTTACGTTTTTGGTTTCTAGAGAGGTCAAGAGGAAGAATGTTGTCTTTGAGGTAAGTATAGATCTCTCCATATTGTGAGGGTTGAATGTTGGGTATGTGGCATATGGTCTGTGAATCAGGGTTATCGTATGCAGGACTAGATACTTGTTCAACCATAAACTCATATCGATCTTTCTTTTTTGATAATTGCAATAGGGATGCAATTGTTGCCATGGCATCTGTAGCTTTGTTTTCTACCTGTGGTATTTGTTCGAACTTGATATCCATGAAGTATTTCTTTAGATCATATATCATTTGCTTATAAGGCATGAACTTCTCATCCTTTGTTTGATACTCGTTATTTACTTGATAAATGACAAGTTGTGAGTCCCCATACACTTGTATTTATGTGGTTTTCCATTCAATAGCTATTTTGACGCCGATAATCAATGCTTCATATTCAGCTATATTGTTTGTGCATGGAAACATTAACCTATAAGATATGGGAATAGTGTGTCCTTGAGGTGTGACAAATATAATTCCTACCCCTGCTCCTCTCTGTGTATATGATCCATCAAAGTACAATCTCCATTTTTGAGTTGTAATATTCATGATGTCAGCATCTGGAAATTCAATGTGCATTGGATGATGATTCCTATAATGGAGCTTTAGCTAGTTGATATGCTATTACCTGTCCTTTGATAGCTCTCCTATCAACATATTGGATATCAAACTCACTCAATATCATGACCCATTTTGCAAGTCTTCCTATTAGTGCAGCTTTACTGAGTAAGTATTTTAATGGGTCTATTTTTACTATGAGCCTGACTGTATGAGTCAACATGTAGTGTCACAATTTCTGAGTTGCAAATACCACTCCTAAACAAGCTTTTCCTATGAATTTATAGTTTATTTCATATCTATTGAGATTCCTGTCGATGTAGTAAACAACTTTTTCTTTTCCTTCAGAATCCTCTTGTGCTAATAGAGCTCCTAAAGATATTTCAATTGTTGCAATATATAGTAATAGTGTTCTTTCTACTATGGGTGGCATGAGTATTGGAGGTGTCACCAAATATCGCTTTAACTAGTCAAAAGTTGTTTCACAGTTATGATCCCATTTGAATGAAATTTTTTTATGAAGTAGATGATTAAATTGATGAATATTATTTGCTATCTAGGAGATAAATATTCTAATGGATTGTAACATGCCTTGTAGGGACCTTAATTGACTAATGTTTTTAGGTGGTGACATGTCCATGATTTCCTTAACCTTAGCTGGATCCACTTCAATACCTTTTTCTGAAACTATGTAAGCAAGAAGTTTTGTTGAAGTCACCCCAAAGATACACTTCTTTGGGTTCAATCTTACATTGAATTTTTTCAGTCTAGTGAAGATCTTATCAAGTATTTCCAGATGTCCTTCCCTAGTGTGTGATTTTTCTAAGATGCCATCCACATAATCTTCCATGAAAGTATGCATGATATCATGAAAAATTGTCGTCATTGCTTCCTCATATGTTGCACCTGCATTTTTCAATCCAAAAGGCATGACATTCTAGCAGAATGTTACCCAAGGGCAAGTGAATGTCATCTTTTCTTGATCCTCAGGTGCTATTTTGATTTGATTGTAACCTGAGAAGCTATCCATTATAGATAACATGGCATGTCCTGCTGTTAGATCAACAATTATGTCAATGCTAGGAAAAGGAAAATCATCCTTTGGGCATGCTTTGTTTAAATCTCTAAAATCTATGCATATTATGATGCTATGATCAGGTTTGGATATTGGCACAATTTTTGAGATCCATTCTGCATAATCTATGGATCTGATAAAGCCTGCATCTAATAATGTTTTTAGTTCAACTTTAACCAAAAGGGCGATGTGGCAGTGCATCTTTCTCAATTTTTGTTTGATTGGTTTGATTCACTTTGGTAGTGATAAATGATGCATTAGAAGTTATGGATCCAATCCTGGCATGTCAGAATAAGACCATGCAAAATTTATTTGTTGTTCCTCAAAGAATCTAGTGAATGTCGGCTTTTCTTGTTTTGTCATGGATTCTGCTAGATGTAAGATATTTGCTTCTTCATATGTTCCCATATTTATAGACTATGTTGGCTCTACTAGTACTGATGATCTATCATGGTAGTGTTCTGAGAGAGTGTCAAATCTTTCATTCTTCAGTGCCTTAGAAAGGTTTTCGCTATTGGATACGTTCTTTATTTTTCTCTTTTCAAAATCTAATGCTACCTTAGAGAGGTTTTCATCATTAGATTTATTTTTCCTATTATCATTTTTGCAACTGAAAGATTTGGAACCCTCCTAATGTAAAGTATTGATATGAGTGTTATGGATAGTACTTGTATCATTTTTGTCATAGCATAGATAATTTATGATGGTGTCATCATTTGAAAAGACTGGTATAAGACTAGGTTTGATGGGTTCCCAGTCAATAAGTTCGAGGTGCAATAATGGTAAGAAGTTATCAGATTGAACAAGGTCAACTGTTGTAAGTGGCATGATAGCTAGGTGGTCAAAGTTATTTTTAGGATGTTCAAGGTCTATGATGGTACTCACCTCCAAGTTTTCTGACTCACTCGATGTTTGATCGTCCTCGCTTGAGTCATCAATATTTGTTGATCCCATAACAAATGTTCTAATTCCTGAACCTTGTCCCTCCTCTCGTAAGGGTGTATATGTTTGGATAATATAAATCTCTTTATCAGTATATGATCTAGCAAATAGATGATCCCATTCATATTCATTTGAGTCTATGTCAGAGCCATCTCTCATTTGTAGTATCCTTTCCACTGCTTTTTGGGTTTCTTCTTCTTTTTGCTTAGTTATGTAGCCTAATCCCATTTTGTATTTAGGCTATAATGTGAGAGGCTAAATAGGTTCAATAATACCATCCTTTCTCTTGCCAATTGGTCCTTGACCTTTGTAACCCATTTTTTCTAAAATGGCCTTCCCTTTTCAATACTGATTTGTTTTGATGCTGACATTTGCTGATGTTGATGCTTCCTCGTCTTTGTATAGCCAACTGAGAATGGCCTTGTCTTCGGACTCCTCTTCGAGTGTACCTACTTTTTATGAACCTTTCATTTAGAGCTATGATGGGTTGTGATGATATTGGAGATTTTAATATGGGTTGTCCATATGTTTTTGGTGATGGGAGTAACTGTGATAGGCACAAAGATTTCTCAAGAGAATATTCTCCAACACCCTCTTCCTTTATCTGAACCTTTTATGAAAGTTGTTGTGATAATTCATTTATAGGACCTTTGGCTTTTGATGTGTCCATGACAGTTATTTCTCTCTCTAGATTCTTTTTCTCAACCCATTTAGATATAAAATTAGGTTGGCTATCCATAGTAGATGAATTAGAAGTATTGACTTCTTGGTTACGAGGTATCAGAGTGTCTTGAGTTGCTTTCAACATGCTGCAAATCTATGGATTGTTGTTGTCAGCTGATATGGTGACTTCCTATCCATTTACTAGAAATTTTAGACATTGATACATGTTATGTTGAAGGTACTGCTTGCATGTCATTGATCCATGCATGACCCAATAGTATGTTGTATATTAGATCTTTGTCTAACACTTGAAAAACAATGTTTTTGACAATCGGCCCTACCTGGATTGGAAGTATGATAAGTCCTCTGGAAGACCTTTCCTCTTCATCATATGCCTTTATCGTGATTTTTCTCTTGGTGTCAATGGCGTTAATAGAATAGCCTAGTGCATGAATTAGTTTCAAGGTACAAATATTTAGACCAGATCCTTCATCTATTAGAACAAGCTTAACATAGTTTTTATGGATGAGAACTTTGATATGCAAGGTTGCATTGTGTGGGTGATGTATAGATACATCATCTTGTTTAGAGAATGATAGAAAATCAGGTGTGGTGAGATGTCCCACCATGGCTTGGAATTGACAAACATCCAAATTATTAGGGACCGTTGTAGCGATGAGAGCTTGTTCTAAAACTTCCTTGTGTGATGGTGAAATTTTGAGAAGTTCTAAAATGGATATTTGCGCAGGTATCTTTTGTAATTGGTTAGTGATATTGTATTGATGTGATGGGGGAGCATTATTTTTGGAGGAAATTCCTTTCAGTATTACCCTGGATTGTCCCCTTGTCGTTATATTGACTTGTGGATGATCTTGTGTTTCCCTTATTTTTAGAACATTGATTTGATTATCAAATGTTGCTACACTTGTCCTCATATTCATGGATTCAATGTTATTGTTGTTTGTGTTATCCTTTTGGGTGTCAATGTCATTTTTCTCTACCTTGGAAAGGCAAAAGATGGTGGTGTCATAGACATAGTTTATACTTTTTCCCTTGCCACTAGAAGAAGAAGACTCTCCTTTTTCATAGTTGGGTAATGGATTGATAAATGCATTGTGATCATTGTTTGTCTGAGGCCCTTCAACAAACTCATTCTTGGCTTCGATCAAGTCTTGTATTAGGTGTTTTAGTTGCATACAACCATTTGTCTTATGTCCCCTATTCTTATGGAAATTACAATAATCTGCATCATTCCACCATGATGGTTTTACCTTTGGCTCCCAATTTTGAGCTTCTGGTAAAGTAATAAGTTTGTTCACAATGAGTTCTTTCATTGCTGATTCTAATGTTTGTCCTAATGGGGTGAATTTTTGTCAATTTGATTTCCTTTGGTATGATAGTCGTGATTCTCCATTGTTGGTGTTGTTGTTTTGGATAGTGCCCTGACTATTCTTTTGGTTTGCTTTGGCAGTTGACGCTGTCAAACTCAATATTGGATTTAGATTGTTAGTTGTAGGTTCATTATTTCCATTATTTCTATTTTTATGCCAAAATTTTGGCTTGTTGTTGTTTCCATAGTGATTTGCATTGTTGGATGTTTCACTATAGTGCTTGATCACTCCTCATTTGACTAGGGCTTCTTCAATTTTGAGCCCATTCTCAATTACTTTTTTGAATGTTGATGGACATTGTAATTCAAGTTGATAACTCATTTGATCATTTAAGTTGTCTATAAATAATTCAATCTTCTCCTTTTCAGGTATAGATCGAGGATACCTAGTGAAAAACTTTCTCCATCATTGTAAGAATGATAAAAATGTCTCACCATTTTTCTATTTTAGATTATAGAGATCCTTTATGGTTACATCATATGTTATGTTGAAAGAGAATTGAGAGATGAATTTGTTAACAAATTCTTCAAAGGATCTGATCCCTGGTTGTAATTTTGAGAACCATTCCATGCAATGGGCTCCCAAACTCCTAGGAAATAACCTCCTGAGGTATGTATCTTCTTGCGAAAATTTGAGGCTCATTGTTCTAAATTCTTGTACATGGTCAATTGGGTCTAATTTTCCATTATATTTTTCATAATTAGGAAACTCACAATTTCTTGGGAAGGGTATCATATCCATGCATGGATGAAAAGGGTAAGGACAAATGTCATTTAATAAATATGTTTTTGTGGTTCCTATTTGCATGTTTTGAATTTGTTGTTGTAGAATTTGCATTTGAGTTGTTAAAGCTACTATTTGATTTGTATCCTGGGTGTGGTTTGGTTCCATCTCATTTGTTCTAGGTGTTTCCTTCAACCGATTGATCTCAAAATCTTTAAGAAGTTTGGCACATAACTCTACTAACATTAAGAGGTATTTCTCCATGTCTTGTTCTAAGACCTTTTCCATAAATTTATGAAAATTTGGGTCTTGTTGTGCGTGTTGTATATCCTGTTGTGTTATTTCATTGTTCTCATCTTGTTAGTATTGAAAAAAAGGGTTCTCTTCAGTCATGTTTAGATTTTTAGTTTCTTTTTCTCTAAGTTTTTTCCTTTGCAACCTTGTTAAGATT
This sequence comes from Sequoia sempervirens, assembly GCA_007258455.2. Taxonomy (NCBI): domain Eukaryota; kingdom Viridiplantae; phylum Streptophyta; class Pinopsida; order Cupressales; family Cupressaceae; genus Sequoia; species Sequoia sempervirens. Next base: position 990,085,696 of record VDFB02281492.1, read on the forward strand.
GGGATACAAGTTTTTGTTGTTTTCCTTCACTAAACTTAGATCTTCTATGTGGTGTTAGTGTCAATTTTTATTTTTTTTAAAGAAGCAAAAATAGAATGATGTATTCTATTGATGAGGCTAACTCAAAATTCCCGATTACTGAGTCTTTTTGTCTCATGATGGTAGGATGTGAAAAATCCTGACGAGGAAACTTGGCTCACTAATCCAGGATTTGTTTTGATAATTTGGACACTTTGTATTTTGCAAGATCTAGTTTTTGTGTAAAACAATTTTAACTTGTAAGAACCTACTTTGTTTCACGATGTTAGAACACTGTCTGGTCTGTAAAATCTTTCTGACTGGTAAAATTTTATGTTTCTGCTATTGGTCTATCTGACGATTGTTCTGAAAGTTTCTCTATTTTTCTCCTTCTGTGGACATGCTAATATAGAGGGAATAAGTGCTAAAACAGAGCTTATAATCGCTAAAACAAAGCATAGAAGTGCTAAAATAGAGAGAAAAAGTGCTAAAACATATAGCAGAAGCGCTAAAATAGAGTTCAAAAGCGCTATGTTTTTCTGTGAAAGCACTAAAACAGAGAGAAAAAGCGCAGAATGTTGGATACTAGAATTTCCAGGAAATTTGGTTTGTTGTGACAGAAGTGCTATGAGATTGTTCAGAAGCACCAAAACAGATTGTTGAAGCACTAAAATAAAGGGTTGAAGCACTAAAACAGAGCGTTGAAGCACTAAAATAGAGTGTTGAAGTGCTATAGTTTGTTTTAGAAGCGCTATAGTTTCTGCTTAATGCCAAGTAAGGTGTGGAAATATGGGTCTCTGAGTTGGTATGTCTGCTTTCTCTTCTTCTTCATCCAAGATTATGGATGTCATAAGCAATTGATGGGTGTTTCATTCTTTTCAAAAATAAATGTCCTCAAACTACTGATGATGTCAGTTTGAGTTCCTTCAATGTGTACATTACCAGGTTGAAATATTGGTGTGGTTAGCCCTGGTTTTTGAACAGGAGTTGTAGGTCACCAAATGGTCATAAGGTGGTAACTCTAAGGTTTCTAAAGTTTTTTCTACCGTAAGAACTGATCTGGTCTAGTGGAGTATTCTATGGCAGGTTGTGGAATGGAGGATTGTCGAATATGATGACTATGGTTAAATTCCTATGAAAGAGAATTTCTTTGAATATAGGCTTGTGAGGTCAAAGGTTCTACAGCATAATCATCAGTGTAACCCCTATCAAAATTATGGAACCTATGGAGGAATGTTCTATGATGAAGCAAAGTCTTCCTATTCTGATACAAGAAACGTCGTCTTTGCAAAAGATGTTTGTAACTAAGTTTTTTTTTGGGTTTTTTAGTTCTCTTGGCTAAAGATTTTTTGACAAACTTAGTGGTTTTCCAATCTCTAATCATGTATGATTTTGTATTTTTTCAGGATGATCTTTTATCTGAATTTTAATGATTTTGGAATACACAACACTCAAATGAAGATAGTTGTCTTTTAAGAGTTGTAATCTAAATAGATAGTGTATGTTCAAAAGAACCACGCATCTTCCTATTTTCACTAGTTGATACCAAGAAGACACTTCAGACAAACTCACTCTTAATAGTCAAAAGTTCATTGTTATACTCAACAGCCCACAGCTTAAAATTGCTTCGACTCACACAACCATGTCATCCCCTAGAGGGGGCCCATGTTTTTGTCTTTTCCAGGTGCGTACTCAGAGTGATGGAAGTGGATACTAGATCCCCTGAGAAAACGGTCCTCGTAAATTATATGGTGAGTGTCTTGGGGGCAGATTCTTCCCTCCCCTTACAGTGCAAGTATTACAATGTCTAATTATTGACTCAGCTGGATACTACACTAGGTTCTTAAAAAGTGTTTCCATTTGGAGCAGCAATAATAGACTCCCTCAGGAGACCTCCCAACCTTTAGAACAAAGGCTTTAGGGATAGTTATCTTGCACACTTCTAGAAAAAGTGGGTTTCCCCAGATTTGCTTTATATTTTATAGTGGGGTGGAAAAACCTGGCTTTGGTTTGAACCCACTTAGGTCATTCCCGTAGGGTGAGTACTTTTTCCCACTATAGTAGGCCTTCTAAAGGATGAAAAAAAAACTTGAAGAATGCATAAAAAGGATGAGTTTGGCTTTTTGGATCACCTAGTTAAGTGGAGAGCATATTCCTATCAACCATTCAAACACAAAAACCACTTGTTCAAATTTTAGAGCCCAAACGAAAAGTTTTCTAATATATGTGAAGATGTTGCTTCACAAAAAGACATGGTGTTCATTTTTAAATCCCAATTTTGCAAAGTTTGGTGACTACCCTAGATTGATAAATTTTAGTCCAATTTGAAAATGTGAATATCCTAGGATTGATCCATTTTAAACCAACTAAAGAATTGTCTATCCTAGATTGATTCTTTTTAATATAAATAAAGAAATGAAATTTACTGGCCATGGACGCGTCGGATCTAGAAAATGTGTTCCACATAAGCGATATGACAATGATCAAAAGTGTTATAGAAATCGACAGAAGCATTATAGAAATCAACAGAAGTGCTATAGAAATAAACATAAGCGCTATAGAAATAGATAGAAGCACTAAAATAGATGTTAAATATTACTGACAGTCTATGTTGGATTGTGAATTAAAGTGCTAAAACAATGATGCAAAGCTCTATACTTTTCTCCAGAAGCACTAGAACAATCCTCATAAGCGCTATACTTTTCATCATAAGCACTAGAATAGTCCTCAGAAGCACTATAGAATCTTTTGAACGTGCTTAAACGGATCACGCTAGACTCCTGTATGAAAAATTTCCAGAAAAACTTGTTAAAAACATGGGGTACAGCCCCACGATGGGTGCTAGAATGTAAGTGTGGAAAATGTAAACTAAATACAATTAAATACACCTCTTAATGAAACATTGTATCTATATTAAACATGAATTAAACTAATCTACAACACATAAAAGCCTGAAAGCATCTCATTGTCTCCTATCTCCAAATATTTATCAAATTACAGAAGCTCTTAGATTTGTAAGCATCGTAACTATTTAAAATGCCTATCTAGAGAATGGAATGGATGCTAAATGAAATGATGTTATGATTGCTAATGATTTCTAAATGATATGAAGCTACTGTAAACTATCTTGACATGAAACCTGCTAAATGGAAGCTATAGTAAAAGCTAATGATGATGTCGTGATATGAAATCTACTGATGCCATGATGCTATGATGATACTAAAAATGCTAATGCTTAATGATTGCTTGGTTGTTGAGTACTAATTCCTACAGAGTAAGTTTCCATAAAGGGTGACAATTCTCATATGATTTTGATGCTTCATAAGCCTGTATATATAGATTTTTGACAACCATTTTGCACAGGGGTACCACAATAGAGGTTGAGATTAAATCTAGAAATTTTGAATGGTATGAGATGAGAAGGTGGATCTGATCATGGAGGATTGTTCCTTCCCATGAAAACACTAGGCAAGATGAGAGGAAAAATTTGAGGCAGAAGATTGAGAGGATTTCCTGCAGGTTTTTCCTCGAGGCTTTTCCCGTGAATGACAGTTAAATTCATTAGATTTGAAAAATCTAATTTTATTGGTGAGTGAATAGAGGGATTGGATTTATGCATTTATTTAAATATTTTTGATTTATTTACATTCAGCAAAATAGGAATAAATAATTTAATAAAATAAACTATAGAAGTTTGTTTATTAAATTAAATAGAAGAAAAGAAGTATGATGTAATAATTAAATAATTCCAACTATTGAAGTTGTATATTTAATTTAAGATAGAATTTAATGAATAAACTATAGAAGAAATAATAACGATTAAATAAAACAAAGTATTTAATTATTTTTATTTAATTAAGAGGAAAATAGAATAATTAATAGTGCGCTTAATATAAATAATTTTTTCTATTTATTTACTAAGTAGATGAATTTAGGATTAATTAATCAAATAAGTCATATTTAATTAATTAGATTCTCTAGACCATTTTTAGGTGTCTACAATTCTTTTAGCTACAAGGCTTGGCATATAATGAATAAGGAGGTCATCATGGTGAGGAATATTTTTTTGTTGTAGGTCAAGTCAAGCAAGAGGTGTGAATCAAAGAACATATTGAAGATTCTTCATGGGTTGAAGGCGATTACAGATCAAAGGCAAATGAATTACCTAGGTGTCACATGAAGATGTAGTTTTAGGGTTTCCTCTTCTCCTTATTCTCCTTCCTTCTCTTTGGAGAGAATTCCAAGAGATTTTATTTTTCTCTAGTTTCTAAATAGTGTAATTTCTTGTACAAAGTGACTCTACTAGGTTTTAGGTTGTTCTTTATGCTTCAGTTTTAATTGATGTAATGTGCTTTACTGATAATGATAGGAAGATTCAATCTATAGTTTAGGATGAAAAATTTTGTATTGTCAATGCCTCCTTTGTGTAATACAATGACTTTTTAATCAATATAATCAAGGATTGTTAAGATTTTGATTGCTTATCTGTTGTGATGAATGTAACTTAGCTAATGGATTTTATTCAAAGAAAAAATTAAATCTAGATTTTAGTTAAGCATTGAGAGCATTATTATTATGGATGGATTTATAAGAATATTGATAATATGTCCTTAAGTGGTTGCATTACTGTAAGGCAATAATTTTTCAGAGGCCATTGAATTATTGTTTATGTTGTTATAAGGGGATTATTCAATATTGACTCTGTTATGGATAAGTCATTTGCTTAGTGGATTTCTTTGTTTACAAGACCTAGAAGGAATCATCATATTTTAATAACAAATCGTTCAGTCTTGTTTTTCCTATTTTATAGGATATTGGTATTTACCATGTTATCCATGTTAGTTAATGAAGGTTTCCCAATATTTTAGCCAATTTTGAGTGATATTTCATGTTTCTTGGCATATTCTCATGAGAGCATTATTTTTTGAGCAATACCCTATTGAGTGTGGGTGTAAATCATTAGATCTTGCTAAAACAGTAAACCCCCTAGGTCCTACAAAACTTGAAGTGTAGGGGAAATGTGTTCCAATCTCATTTCCTGCTCATTGGAAAAATCCTACTCTTGATTTGAGTATGAAATGTGGATTACTTCTAGGATTTAGTGAATTTGTTGATTTGGACAACCAACACACTGGTGACTCTATTGGGGAAGAACTTTGAAATTTGGTTGGAGACTATCTTGTCAAAGAGTCATTAAAATATTGAAATATTATTTATAACCAGAGGTTGGAAATTGTGGAGTCTTATTTTCCCATACAAGTCACCAATAGATTGACAACTCTACTAGGGAATTAGTTGAAAAGAGTCATTTAGTTTGCTAATCTATAGTATTGGGTCAAAATGATCCAAGGACCTGCATACTTGAAGGAGATTGTTGCAATGTTTCTGATGTATTCTTGAATTTTGGTGCTCTGTTGGTGGAGAGAACTAAGAAATACTTAGATCTTGGAAGAATCTTTTTGTTGGTGGATATGTGTAGGATCATGATGGGCTAAAAAGTTGTGATATGATGGGTATGTGTAGGTTATGTGGCTGACGACTTTTTTTTAACCCAAAATTGATGAAATGAAAAGGGTTTTTAAAGGAGATTCTCAACTTTCCACCAATATAAATTATGCTTTACTTTGAATTTAATAAATAATTATTATTCATTTTCTATTTGAATTACGACTAAAGTCCCATTGATAGGCTAATTGAAAACATCTATAGCTTTCAAATGATATACATTTTTTGAATCTAAAACATGCATCACATTCTATGCTTTGCATACTATATGATTAAAAAAAAATGAATTTCATGAAGCTCTTTGACCAAGTTAAGATGGTTAGACATACAAGTTTTATATTTTTAAAATTTCTAATAAAAAATTACAAAAATATGCATCACATCTGACATGAGTCCTCTAATTATATCTAAAAATATTATAAAAAATTATCATTTTATTGTGGTTAGGTGGTTAGACATTACACCTACTTTTATTTTTCCTAAAAATTTAAGTACTAATCGATTGAAATTTCAAATTTTCACCAAATAGAATTTTTTTTCTTTTAAATAAACCTAGTAGTTTAGAAACTAGATTCAATTTTCTACAGATTCTATTATTACATATTTTTGAAATAATATAGATAACTTATTCAAATTTTTACGTCAAGTTGCCTAACTTTGATTTTTCTGAATTTTTTGCCACTTAAGGGCGTGTTTTTTCCATGATGATCATGCACATACCCTTGTTGAAGATATTTTCCTCTTTCAAAGAGGTGGTGAATCTACATAATTTTATACATCATCAGAAGAGTTGGTTGCAGTATTGGTCAGGTAGTTTTCTATTGTAATATCTTTGTATGAAGGTTTTCAACAAAATGTTCTAGTTAATACTGTCCCTTATTCAATATTTTAAGATACTAGTAAAAAGAGAAATGAGAAAGTAGGATATTCTGATAAGGATATTGATAAGAAAATAGATGTAGAGGGAATAAATTCTTAATTGAAAATATGTATTGTTGTTCTAGTTCTCCCTCTACAAGATGTAATATCATGCTTAGAACATAGTCATGTCCTCAAAGAAAGGTTTTCACTAGTGAAAGACATGACCCTCTGGATTTCAGTAAAATACAGGGTTACCCATGTTCTATCCCAAGAAGAATTAATGAGAATTTTCCTAAGTTTAGAGGAGGTTTTGAAGAATCGACATTAAGACATGTACAAGGTTTTCTTGATGTGATGGAATATTTTCAAATAATAGAAGAGGATGCTATCATGAATTTTTTTATAAGAACTTTAGAAGACACTATTGAAATTTGGTTTTCTAGTTTGCTAATGCATTCCATATGTTCATGACAAGAGCTTGGAACACTTTTCATTAATGAATTTGATGGAATACAAAATGATAATAAGTGCTTGTTTGAAAGTAGAAATATGCATATTCAGGAAGAATTTGAAGAGAAATTTGAAAAAACAATTGAGTCCACATCGTATATTTATGTATTGTGTGATATAGAAATATTGGAGGATGAATCCATCTATGATTTCCATGATATATTCATAAAAAAATTACCTGATATACCAAAATATGAAAGGCCTAATGAATCATTTTGCATTGATATATTTTGTGAGAATTATGAGGCGGGTTTGAGTACTAAGCCAACTCACTTGAATCCCCCTAGTCTTAAATTTTTATATCAATGGCTATCAATAATTGAATAAATAGTAGAGAAATATGGAGGTCATATGTTGACTAGACTATATGATGATGGTATAATAGAAGACAAGGATAATGCATCATTTTGTGGTGAGGATTTTGTTTTAGAGCAAACCATGGAGAAAAAATATCTAGATGAAAATTGTAGCCATAACAGTCATGATGAAATGAATGAAATGTGTGAGGTTTCTACTATGTGCTCTGAGAGTACAAAAATAGAGAGTCAATTTCCTGAATCAAATAAAGGATGCAATAATGTAGATGAAACTAAAAGTATTTTCTCCTCTATTGACTTTGAATATATAGTTGAAGATTGTGTTGATTTTGAAGTTTCATGTCTTCATGATGAGAACAGTGATGTTCTAGATGAAAGTTTGCAACCATCTAAAAATCATTCTATTCAAGGTGATCAAGGTGATTACAATTATTTTTACAACCCTAGTACATATGATTCCTTTCAAAAAGAGGCATTATAATTGATTTCCTTAAGTGAAATGCTTCAATAATGATGATGATGATATTTTTGAAAGCTCACAAATGCATCGTGATGTTATGTAAACTTATGATATTCTTGAGTGCTCCTTGAATAGTCATCTCAGTTCACATTGTATTGATAGTATAAGATTTTATGTGCCTTGTATGGAAAGGTTAGATGATGAAAATCATGGTGAATTGGGCATCCTCTTTTCTAACAATGAGCACAATGGAACTTTAAGTTCTTTTGGACAAGAACAAGATAATGGATATGAACTGAATATCTTATTTGAAGAAGAAATATATGATCAGTAGTGTTATTGTACACTTGGTCCTACCTCTTCTACAAATGTTGAGTGTAGCATTGATAAAAGTCTTCATGGTGATGAGACAAAGGAGCCTGCTAATTTGAGGAGTGATTTTGAGAATGTTAGCATATTGGATCAAAATGATAGAGTATGCAATGATTTTGAGGTAGAGAAATAATGTGTGAGAATCTGCAATGAAGAAACCATTGATGGTTTTTCAATTTGACAGTGAAGAATGTATCCCTGTTGATTGTTGTAGCATTATGAACAAAGAAGGAGATATGTATACAATAGGTTCATTGGATGAATGATCTCAAGTAGTTGATTATGAGGAGCGTGCATATGTTGATAATGATACACAGGGAACTCCTATTTTGTTTGATACTTTACCTTCTTCTAATTCTTTTGTTGATTTTGAAGTTATGACTAGATGTTTGCATGATGATAGCATTGATATTGTTGTACATGAAAGTGGAAGTGTAGACATAAACATTAGTACAACTAATGCAGCTCTTTATGATGAGTTTTCACTTGAAGAGTGTGATTGTTTCAATCACATGGATGCATATGAGGATCTCTTTTCTCGATATGCAACTCATAGTCCTTCTCATGAGTAGTATGCTTCAAATTTTCATGTTGGTGCAGCAGGAGGTAATGTTGAATATGATACTCCTTGTAATAGGAATGTGTCTTGAATACTCACTATGAGAAATTTGTTGCAAAAGTAAATTCTCAGTCATCTAAGATTGCATTTGAAGTTTTCTTGTGTGATAATATTAAGAATGCAGATGATCTTGTTTATGAACCTGAAGTGGGAAACATTGTTTTGGATGTTGATGCCTTTTCTGAGTGTTGTGATTGGAATGTGGACAGTGGACACGTAGATGTTGGTGAATATTATTTTCAAGTCATTGAGACATATGGTAATATGATTGAGCTATGTTTTTGGAATGATGATACACTTGACCATGATGGAATTTAATTGAAGGAGTTACAAATGTGTGAGCATTCTTTTCTTGACACACAGGAGGATTGCACACTATTTTTGAGGCATGATGTCATCTTTGAGCCCAATTATTGTGAGGGGATTAGTGAATGTAATGAGACTGTATTTACATAGTCTTGATCATTATCCTCATACTCTATCAATTTCCACAAGATCTGAAAATGAAATGAGTTGCAATGATGTGGCCTATGTTATTTGCTTGCCATGTGACAATAAAGCTAAATACAAAGGAAGCCTGATACTTGTGTTTGCAGGAATGTCATCACTCATGTTGTTGTGGTGTGATAGAGGAAAGTATGGATTGGAGGAGATCAAATCTTTTGATAGATTGGTATTTGACAGGGGTAAGAATCAACTTCCCTTTTCCACTTGATAGCCTAGGGCCACTGAATGAGGTTTGAAATTGAAATAAAAATACTTCGTCACCCAATGATTCTGGCACTCGGTCTGCTCTTCTAGAAGATTTTGAATTCTCACTCTATTAACTAAGGAACAAATGTCCCCAGAAAGAGCCATTGATGGCATCTTCAAATTTGCAAAATTTGAAGTTTCCATGATTTGAAAATTTCATCTACACCCTCAAAAATGCCCCTAAAAAATCTGCCCTAGTGACCTACTTTGGACGCTCATAATTCAGAGCCAATTTATTTTCATGCCAAATCCTTTGGTGAGTGTATTCATTTGTCATATTTGAACATCTATTTTTTATTTTGTCCTCTTGTGATGAGTTTTGATAGAGTTTTGAAAAGTAGAGCTAGAGGGTTCTAGGACTGTTTTATTGTTTGCAAACTCTTAGGCCTACAAAGTGGCCTTTTGTTAAGACTGATACTTCATAGTTGAATGATCTTCATGGAAAATGGATTGGTTCCCTACATTCCCCTCACATTCATATGCTCCTTGGTCTGGTTTCAGGGTCTAGTTTTAGAGTCTCAAGATCAAATTTGATATTTTTATCAGATCAAAAGCAAATGCAATTTGTCCGATTTTTACATCTACATTTTTAGAATGTTTCAAGGAGGTCAACTTTGACCCCTAATATCTAGTGAAGAATGTGGAATAAAGGAAATCCCTCTTGCACACATACTCAATGGACCTAAATGATCTAGTGTTTCTAATGGTACCTTTTGAGAAGGTGATTTGATAATTTTTCAAGGAGGTGATTTCGTGTGCCTTAATTGAGTTTTGAAAGGTGCAATTGCAGAAAAGTCTAAGTGAGCCACTTTGGCATTGAATATCTTGCACCACGAGATTTATTTTTCTAAGCCATTTGTTGTACTGAATTCTTGGGTTAAGTGTTTGTATGACTATGCATTTTTGTGACTTCAAGAGGTTGTTTGACTAATTTTCCAAGGTGATTTTAGAGGCCACTTGACCTATTTTGACTATCGTGCAAGGTGCCTGAAAATGGATTTTGATGACTAACCATTTCAAGTTGTTACTCTAGATGCATTTAGAGGTAGCCTTAGATCATTTTAGGATAAAAAAAAATTCAGAAGGAATTTTTTTTTAGTCGGGCCCATAAGGGGACCTGAAATGTCTCATACAATTTGAGGAATGTGTCAACCAGCTGAATCATGAGAAGGCTTGAGGGTTTGATAGATATTATAGTGAAAACATTAGAAACAAAGCAAATATAGTGTTTTCTTGTTAAGGATATGAAGAAAAAGAAATGTTGTCTCATAAATGCAATGATTACAAACTTGAAAGATATGGGAGCATTTTAGAGAAGGTGCTAAAAATTACTAATCCTTCTGGCAAGTTAATTGAATCATACAACAAAATCTCTCATGTAATTTCCATTTTCCCTCTTTGCGTTTAATAATTATGAAAAAAAAAGTGGATATCTTCACCCGTTTTGAAATGTAATAAACAAAATTTTATTAATGCGCATTGTTTTCCTGTTAATGATGAAATCTACAATAGTGGAGAAATAGCTCTCAAGGGTAATAAAAAATATAAAACCTCGGCCTATTATTGTCCCTAAGATCACAAACATAGTTTGAATGGATGATGATGATTTTTACCATTGATATCTTGTTTTAGATACATTGAAAAGCACTATTTCAAGTGGATCCTATCCACCAAATGTCTAGGTCATTTATGATGAGGAAGTGGATAAAATTGAGGAACCATTCTTGTGTCTTTTAATAATGTTGTTGATAATGTTGTTCAAGGATGGTAGCATCTCTAGAGCAATGGAGATGCTTCAAGAATATTGCAAGATTATATCTTGAGGGAGGAAGTTTTGATCATATATGAAGATAGTCATGCAAGACTTTTACCTCATATTTTGAATTTTCTTGCTACAACACTATGGAAGAGAACCATGGATGTGGAAGATTGGGAAAATATGGTAGCTTGAATTCCTATTGTGTATTTTGCGGCACATCAAGTTTTGAGAGAGCCACGACTTAGGTTTTGAATGAGATCCAACTAACCATGGAATTGATGAGGGATCCAATTGAATGGGAAAGAAAGATTCTGGAATGGTCTCTTGTAAAACCGATTTATAAAGGGAGTGCATTTGGTCTAAAAT